>CAJHNH020000114.1:604319-756819 GCA_905116865.2 Candidula unifasciata | reverse complement strand
CAGAAATCATTAACGTTGTGTGTTGAGTGCGGGAATGTAATGTAAATAACAGAAAACAATAACGTTGTGTGTTGAGTGCGGGAATGTAATGTAGATAACAGAAAACATTAACGTTGTGTGCTGAGTGCGGGAATGTAATGTAGATAACAGAAAACAATAACATTGTGTGCTGAGTGCGGGAATGTAATGTAGATAACAGAAAACAATAACGTTGTGTGCTGAGTGCGGAAATGTAATGTAGATAACAGAAAACAATAACATTGTGTGCTGAGTGCGGGAATGTAATGTAGATAACAGAAAACAATAACGTTGTGTGCTGAGTGCGGGAATGTAATGTAGATAACAGAAAACAATAACATTGTGTGCTGAGTGCGGGAATGTAATGTAGATAACAGAAAACAATAACGTTGTGTGCTGAGTGCGGGAATGTAATGTAGATAACAGAAAACAATAACGTTGTGTGCTGAGTGCGGGAATGTAATGTAGACAACAGAAAACAATAACGTTGTGTGCTGAGTGCGGGAATGTAATGTAGATAACAGAAAACAATAACGTTGTGTGCTGAGTGCGGGAATGTAATGTAGATAACAGAAAACATTAACGTTGTGTGCTGAGTGCGGGAATGTAATGTAGATAACAGAAAACAATAACGTTGTGTGCTGAGTGCGGGAATGTAATGTAGATAACAGAAAACAATAACGTTGTGTGCTGAGTGCGGGAATGTAATGTAGATAAGAGAAAACAATATTTGTATGTGTGTTGAGCGCAGGAGTGTAATGTAGATTACATAAAATAATAACCTTCCCCGAGGCCTTAGTTCCCCGAATGGGTTCTGGGGCTCCTAGATGAACAGTTCCCAGTATGGGTTCTGGGGCTCCTAGATGAACAGTTCCCAGTATGGGTTCTGAGGCCCCTAGATGAACAGTTCCCAGTATGGGTTCTGGGGCCCCTAGATGAACAGTTCCCAGTGTGGGTTCTGAGGCCCCTAGATGAACAGTTCCCAGTATGGGTTTCTTACCCCTAGATGAACAGTTCCCCATGTGAGTTCCAGGGCCCCATTTTGGGGATAAAAAGGAATAGATCCACTGCTCACCTTTTTCTTCTTCTTCTTCGCGTTCACCGGCTGTAAACTACGGCTGTAAACTACGGCTGTAAACTTCTGGGTGTTCGTCCAAATCGTACTTTATTCTTGTTCCAGAACCTAACTTGCGTGCACATCCATTTTACAGGTCTTGCTTTTTTGTATGCAGACTCTTGGTTCCTTGCCTCTCAGGCAGATGTACTCTGACTCAATTAGTCGACACTTACGACATGGTTGTTGGAGAGGCAGTGGAATTATTCTTGTTTCTCCCACAATAAGGCGTCGGAACTCACACAGGGAACTGTTCATCTAGGGGTGCCAGAACCCCCACGGGAACTTTTCATTTTTGGTATACCGCAACCCACTCGGGGAACTATTCATCTACGGGCGCCGTAACCCACACGGGAACTGTTCATCTAACACGTAGGAAAAGACGACGAATTAGGCGCTTGTTGGAATTAAGTGTATCGGCCGAAAGGCGCGTAGGTCGCAGCCTAGCTTAAACAGCAACACAATATACTAATAGCCCTTTTATGGGCGAACGCAGAAAAAGTAAAAGAAGACAGCAGCACAGACAGTGACAAATCTACGTAAGGGCCAGGCACGTGCAGCGGCAACCTATGCTCTAATTATACCTTTTGTGGAGGTTAAACACACGTATAGGATTTTACATTGTTAGATTACCATCTATATGCGCCTCTTCGAGTCACATGAATGTCAAAGCGTCGAATGTATAATAGTAATTCAGACAGTTAAAAAAAATAATAATAGCGCTTATGCTGGTTTGCTGTAATCGTGACTATTTGATTTCTGTCATCGATCTTGGGGCGCAGTGGCAGATAGCTCTTACCGGATGACAAAACTTCACGTGACAGTGTGTACCCTACGAGATCCCCCGCTGTCCGTATAAACAAAACGAGTAAAAGGTTGTAAAAGGTTGCAAAAGATATAAAAGAGAAAAGACAGAAATTTAAACCAGGGGGGTAAGACACAGTTGTGATGTAGCGGTCATAAGTTGAAAAAAAACTTTACTGAATGAAATGACTACATTTCTTAAATAGTATACAGATAAATAAAATGAAATAATAATTTAAAAAAACAACAACACAGAATTATATAAAGCATTATTTAATACTTACCTGGTCTGCTCTGCATTAGTACGATGTTTACATTTGATAGAGTTGATTTAAAAACCGACATCACAGCACTCGGGTATTCCCATAAGCGCTCCGTCCCCATCTTCAGCAGCCAGTGAAGAGTTTCGATACTAATGGTGCCAGTAGCATTCTGATTAAATGTCCGTCTCGCCTTTCCTCTGAGCTTCGAGCATCTGCCAGACCTCTCGTCACTTCCCCCCCCCCCCCACCCCTGCATCCATCTCACTAGACTGTGGTGATCCATATGCTCTTCCGAATTGTACACGCACTAACGTCTGTCTTATCAAGCATCAGTATTCCACCAAGGTGTGCAAAGCCAGCCAGTCTGTCCGTCTGTTTATTTCCCAACACACCGGCTTATCCCGGTGAAAAAACCCAGACAATACTCCTCACCCGTGTCCTCCGCAGTGAAGCATGCCACTGTGCGCGAAGCATGCCTGTCCTGACCTTCCTTGGTATGCTTTCTGAGTCAGTGACAATCACGAAGTGTGTGTGTGTGTGTGTGTGTGTGTGTGTGTGTGTGTGTGTATTATGTTCTCTAACCAGCGGAAAGCTGCAGTGACCGCCTCCATCTCCATTCTTAAACGGAATAAATGTTGAATGTTGAATGTTGAATTAAGAATTGACATCACTCGGGACACTCCCATAAGCGCTCCGTCCCCATCTTCAGCAGCAAGCGAAGAGTTAAAATTCCGATGGTACCAGTAACAGTCTGATTGTATATCCGTCTCGCCCCTACCCCAAGTGTCGAGCGTTGGCCAGATTCACTTGTAACTCCTCGCATTGCCATTCCCCTCAGACCGTAATGATCTATCTGCTCCTCGGCACTGTTCACTCGCTCCCAAAGGGCCCTCACAACATCCAGCTTGTGATAAATCAGTTCACTACCAAGTGGTACAGAACCGACCAGTCTATCCGCCTGCTCATTTCCCAACACACAGGCGTGACCTGGAGAAAATATCCAAAGAATGCTAACCATCCGGCACCTCTGAAGTGATGCTTGCCACTCTGCACGGAGCATGCCTGTCTCCACCTTTCTGAGCACGCTCTGTGAGTCAGTTACAATCACGGCATGTGTGTACAGCTGATTCTCAAGCCAACGGAAGGCAGCAGTTACTGCCTCCACCTCCATTCTCAAACTAGACGTTGTGATATGATATGCCAGGCTTTGTTGTGCCAAGCGACGTCCATTCGCCCTCGCTATGAGCCCTCATGCACTTCGTCTGTCCCACAACACAGAGCCATCTGTATAGATAATCAGATCACTTGGGCAGGAATTGTCATGAACCATTTGTTGAACTTCTGATTCTGCAGCACCAACTGGCCAGTCCCTGCACTCCCGTCCCAAAGTGATTAGAACCCTACACAAGTCTGAAACATAATCGGACACTTTGACCCACTCCTCTCCTCGCCTAAATTTGTCAAGCCTGCACACATGTCGAATTGTGTCTTCAGCTTGCACCATTCTTAAACAGAATGTTGTGGCATCATATGTCAGTCTCTCTTGCACTAAGCATCGACCATTAACTTTTGCTAAGAAACCCCAAGCACCTCTTTTGCCTCTTGACACTGAACCATCTGATTTGATAAAAAAGGAAATTAAAAAAAAAAAATGGTGAATGTCCATATTTATATGCGTATTTGAAAGTTTAAAAAAAAAATAGCGACAACAACAACAACAAGAACTGGCGAATGTCCTTTAATAGTGAGAGAAAATATTTGATAATGTCATTTTACAGACAAAACTTTGGACCATGCAAACTGTGTATGACTTTAGAAAGATCAACAGGGCTCATAATTAATTTAATACTGTAATGAAGTCACTTCATTCAGTACATTTTTTTTCAACTAATGTCCTTTGATTGACATGATACAATGTGGAAAACAACATAAAAACTGCATGTGTGTTTTTATATAAAATACAAACAGACAACATAAATATACAAAATACATGCACAACAAATATTAAAAAAAAAAAAATGCAAAGAAACAAATGCAAGCTTTACGTGTCCTTAAAAAGATATTTAGAAAAAAAAATTACCGAAATTAAAACTTTCGTGAAAAGGTGGGCATATGTGTCAATTATTAAAATTTGCCAGCATCTTTCCATCTTCAGTTGTGCTACATACAGACACAGCAATCACAACCCACGATTACGGTGAGGATGAATCCCACGAGCATGTCATTTTTTTTTTATTTTTTTTTTTTTTTTGTCATTAATATCACACATTTATATTTTAATGTTTTGAATTAAGAAATAAATTAACGAATATAGAATAAATAGAAATTGTCATGAAAACAATAGTTGACAGAATGTGTAATCTGCGTATAGTTCAAGATTATTGTAATCTATGACAAGTGTGTTATGTCATGAACATTTTGTGTATCAGCAATTAGCAGCCCCCAATCAACAGTTTGAGAATACCTGTGTTCACACAAAGTCAATAAAAAAAAAAACAGCTGCCACATGAAAGTTAAAACAAGTGAATCACAGTGTGTGCAGCTGTGGGGATCATAAAGTCTGTAAACATGGACACGCAGCCTGTCTGTTGTCTTGTCTGATATAGACCAGGAATGTCTGATTTCTAGATCTTTCAGGCCACCTCTGGGAATTAAGTATTGGTAAACAACCCAAACAATTTCTTGAGGCCTCAGAGATGTGGTTTTACAGGAGAATCCTTAGAATTCCTTGGACAGCCAAAAAGAGCGACCCAGATGTTTTGAAAGAGGCAAGGCTCGAAGACAAGATGTCACACACATCATAAAGAGACAGTCATCATGTCTGGATCCTGGTCGAGTTGCTACATCAGGTTCTCATGCGGGAGACCCGGGTTCGACCCCCGGTAAGGAGATGGAGTTTTTTTTTTGTCGGAGGCAAAATTAAACATCATTACCTGCACAGTCCGTAGCGACAGCCCTAATTTAAATCCCCACGAACCGCTGTCTACCAAGCCCTAAAAAGTGGTAAATACAGACAGTTGTGATAGACAGTCATCATGTCTGGATCCTGGTCGAGTTGCTACATCAGGTTCTCATGCGGGAGACCCGGGTTCGACCCCCGGTAAGGAGATGGAGTTTTTTTTTTGTCGGAGGCAAAATTAAACATCATTACCTGCACAGTCCGTAGCGACAGCCCTAATTTAAATCCCCACGAACCGCTGTCTACCAAGCCCTAAAAAGTGGTAAATACAGACAGTTGTGATAGACAGTTGTGAGAAGAAGGAAAGTGGAACATGTTGTGACAACTGGAAGGATCTGTAGAAAGAGAGACAGAGGAAGACAATTCTAGAAGATTCTTGACGGCCTTATGTCATGGCATGGAGGAGTGTCAACACACGAAATGATACACGCAGACATGCATGGTCGCCCATGCCAGTCGGCCGGCACTGAATGACTGGCTGACTTTCTACCTCACCAGGACATCACACAAGCGATAAACACCCGATGACACAATGTGCCACCATGTGGATAAGGATCACCGTGGAGAGGTCCCATAAACCGCGTTCAGCCATTAGGCCATATTTTTGGCCTGGCTATATTGCGGCCCCCGGCAAGAGTTAGGGTGGGGCTTCAAATAACGAAAAATGTCGTCCTGAAAAGGACGGGAAATAGATAGATGATCTTCGTAACCAACGTTACCAGAGCGGCCGGCACTTGATGATATGACAGTTTGCGTAATACAGTTATCTAGTCTTATTGCAACATAAGTGAAACATTTCAAGTACATTATGATTTGACAGATCGCATAATTTCTAACAAAGAGACTAACATCCACGTGACTTGACCAGCTGGTATAAATATGTTTTGGTTTCAACAGTGCTATTCAGAGCCAACCGGCCAGGAAGTAATGGCAAACTACCGAATGTAAAATTGCCTAGTGAAATCTAACAGCCAAAAATTACTGGAGCTGGTAGTGGAACGTCCTGTAAAGGGACACAACTAACTTTATTGTTAAGTTAACGGCCCTCTTCATCCTATTGGGAGGTGGGAGGGGGGAATGCGGTCAACATTACGCTGATCACCTTTGCTTCCCAGTACATTTCGTTGTGCCAATTTTAGACTGATTCGACCTAGAAGCCAAGGTCAATTTTGAAAATAATTCACCCCGCATGGATTTGAACCCTAGACCATCAGGCAGAGGGCAAGCACCTGGACACTATATCCCCATGGCTCACTAGCTAGCGGACTTCTCCGCTAAGTCAGCGCCTATGTTTCATACCCACCATTGCCAGGTTTCTGTTTTTGTTTGTTTGACAGAACCACATAAAATTGGTACCAAATAGTATCATTTTAAACAAAACATTTCCTGTTCATGTAAGGGGCTAGGGTAGGTAGTTTTACTCTTCCAGGACTGAAGTACGTAGGATTGACACATCAAGGATAAAAATAAAACAGTTACAAATCCTAGAAATCCCCCTCAATCCCATGGATTTTCTAACGTCTGAGCAGCAGATGCTGCATTAGCTGTAAACTGTAATTGTGCGACACTGGATGTTAGGAAAAAAAAACTATCTACATTTGTTTTTGTTTCTGTGTATGGTTAGCTCTCATGGTTAACTCTCATGGTTAGCTCTCATGGTTGGCTTTCATGGTTAGCTCTCATGGTTAGCTCTCCTGATTAGCTCTCATGGTAAGCTCTCATGTTTAGCTCTCATGGTTAGCTCTCATAATTAGCTCTCATGGTTAGCTCTCATGATTAGCTCTGATGGTTAGCTCTCATGGTTAGCTCTCATGGTTAGCTCTCATGATTAGCTCTCATGGTTAGCTCTCATGGTTAGCTGCGAAACAAGTTAATCTTTGTCTGTGGGCCGAGGGTGTGAGCAGGTTGAGGAACACTGTTCTAGACACTTTGTTTCCATGTAACTGTGATAACAACACATGGTACGCCAAATCCTTCTTTGGTCTTTTAACATGATTAATTAATTTGTCCAGATGTCAATTGCACGCCGGTGTGTTGGCAAATGAACACGCGGACAGACTGGCTGGCTCTGCACAACTTGGTGGAATACTGATACATGATATGGCAGACGTGGTTAGTGTCTTGTTGGAGAGCGTGTACAGTTCGGAGGAGCAGATGGATCCCCACAGTCTGGTGAGGTTGATGCAGCGGGGAGTGATGAGAGGTTCTGGCAGATGCTCGAGGCTCAGAGGAAAGGCAAGACGGACGTTTAATCAGAATGCTACAGGCACCATTAGTATCGGAACTCTTCGCTGGCTGCTGAAGATGGGGACGGAGCGCTTATGGGAATATCCCGAGTGCTGTGATGTCGGTTCTTGAATCAAATCAATCAAAATCAATCTAGATGTCAATTGCAGCATCCTCAAGCAAGTTGATATAGTTAAGTACTTGTATACCCTGATAACATCAGACGGAAAACGTATTAAAGAGGTTAAATGTCGAATAACTCAAGCAAACGCAGCATTTTGCAAAATGATGAATATTCTATGCAATCTTTCTTTTTCAATTGAGCTAAGAAAGAGAATTCTTAAAATCTATATAAATCCTATCATGACATATGGAAGTGAATCATGGACATATGGTGGATTAGTCAAAAGTTATCTGGAGGCAGCAGAGATGCAGTTTTATAGACAAATTATGAGAATACCCTGAAAACATATTTTTTTAAATAGTAAAGATGTCTTGAAATAAACTGACACAAAGAGAACTGACTGCTCACATCAGAAAGAGACAATCTACATTCATTAATTATGTCATGAGCAGGAGAAAACTGGAGTATCTCATAACAGTAGGAAAGCTGAAGGAGAAGAGAACGAACGAACAAACGAACTTTATTTTCAAAGGGTTACAAATTAGTCACTCAGGCCTGTCTTACATTCGGCCCTTCCAAACTCCCATCTTTCACACATCAGTTGTATTTCAACAATAAAGCACGTTATGTTCATGTAATAATATGCATATTTTGAATATCAAGTCAAAAACAAAAGCATGGGTGGTAGAGAAAGACAGAGAGAGAGAGAGTATGCTGAACAGTTTGACATGGCATGAAAGATCATTCTGTATCGGAGTTGCCTGAGAGCACATGAGACAGAAGGTTGTGGATAGACATGACCACCAACGCCACAAGGCATGAAAGATCATTTTGTGTCGGAGTTGCCTGAGAGCACATGAGACAAAAGGTTGTGGATTGACATGACCACCAACGCCACAAGGCATGAAAGATCATTCTGTGTCGGAGTTGCCTGAGAGCGCATGAGACAGAAGGTTGTGGATGGACATGACCACCAACACCACATTTCGGCCTGCTGGACACTTGGGCCTCCTGAACACTTGGGCCTGCTGGACACTTGGGCTTGCTTTACACTTGGGCCTGCTGAACACTTGAACCTGCTGGACATTTGGGCTTGATGGACACTTGGACTTGATGGACACTTGGGCTTGCTAGACACTTGGGCCTGCTGGACACTTGACCAGAAGCCCATGCTAATTTATGTATGTCATGTGACCATAAACATTTTATTCCTGTGAGTTTTTATCACAGAAGCTCTAGCAAAATGGTTTGCACAGGGTCCATAATGCTGAGCTGTTAAAAAGGCTGGGGAGGGGGGGGGGAGGGGGTGGAGGGGTGGAGTCAAATCCACCAAAAAGTGCTTATGGCATTACAGAAATTTAATTTGGCCCCGGATACCAGGTAATGTCCTGAGAACTAAAGTGGCTGGTATATTGTTGACCTCATCAGCCACTGAGTGCTGGCTGGTATATAGCTGACCTCATCCCCCACTGAGTGCTGGCTGGTATATTGTTGACCTCATCACCCACTGAGTGCTGGCTGGTATATTGTTGACCTCATCAGCCACTGAGTGCTGGCTGGTATATTGTTGATCTCATCACCCACTGAGTGCTGGCTGGTATATTGTTGATCTCATCACCCACTGAGTGCTGGCTGGTATATTGTTGACCTCATCACCCACTGAGTGCTGACTGTTATATTGTTGACCTCATCACCCACTGAGTGCTGACTGTTATATTGTTGATCTCATCACCCACTGAGTGCTGGCTGGTATATTGTTGACCTCATCACCCACTGAGTGCTGGCTGGTATATTGTTGACCTCATCCCCCACTGAGTGCTGACTGTTATATTGTTGACCTCATCACCCACTGAGTGCTAACTGTTATATTGTTGACCTTATCACCAACTGAGTGCTGGCTGGTATATTGTTGACCTCATCACCCACTGAGTGCTGGCTGGTATGTTGTTGACCTTATCACCCACTGAGTGCTGGCTGGTATGTTGTTGACCTTATCACCCACTGAGTGCTGACTGGTATATTGTTGATCTCATCACCCACTGAGTGCTGGCTGTTATATTGTTGATCTCATCACCCACTGAGTGCTGGCTGTTATATTGTTCATCTCATCACCCACTGAGTGCTGACTGTTATATTGTTGACCTCATCACCCACTGAGTGCTGACTGTTATATTGTTGATCTCATCACCCACTGAGTGCTGACTGTTATATTGTTGATCTCATCACCCACTGAGTGCTGACTGTTATATTATTGATCTCATCACCCACTGAGTGCTGACTGTTATATTGTTGATCTCATCACCCACTGAGTGCTGACTGTTATATTGTTGATCTCATCACCCACTGAGTGCTGACTGGTATATTGTTGATCTCATCACCCACTGAGTGCTGACTGTTATATTGTTGATCTCATTACCCACTGAGTGCTGACTGTTATATTGTTGACCTCATCAGCCACTGAGTGCTGGCTGGTATATTGTTGACCTCATCACCCACTGAGTGCTGGCTGGTATATTGTTGACCTCATCACCCACTGAGTGCTGGCTGGTATATTGTTGACCTCATCACCCACTGAGTGCTGACTGGTATATTGTTGACCTCATCAGCCACTGAGTGCTGACTGGTATATTGTTGACCTCATCAGCCACTGAGTGCTGACTGTTATATTGTTGACCTCATCACCCACTGAGTGCTGACTGGTATATTGTTGATCTCATCAGCCACTGAGTGCTGGCTGGTATATTGTTGATCTCATCAGCCAGTGAGTGCTGACTGTTATATTGTTGATCTCATCACCCACTGAGTGCTGGCTGTTATATTGTTGATCTCACCACCCACTGAGTGCTGGCTGTTATATTGTTGATCTCATCACCCACTGAGTGCTGGCTTGTATATTGTTGATCTCATCACCCACTGAGTGCTGACTGTTATATTGTTGATCTCATCACCCACTGAGTGCTGACTGTTATATTGTTGATCTCATCACCCACTGAGTGCTGACTGGTATATTGTTGATCCCATCACCCACTGAGTGCTGACTGGTATATTGTTGATCTCATCACCCACTGAGTGCTGGCTGGTAAATTGTTGACCTCATTACCCAGTGAGTGCTGACTGGTATTTTGTTGATCTCATCACCCACTGAGTTCTGGCTGGTAAATTGTAGACCTTATTACCCAGTGAGTGCTGACTGGTATATTGTTGACCTCATCACCCACTGAGTGCTGGCTGGTAAATTGTTGACCTCATCACCCACTGAGTGCTGACTGGTATATTGTTGACCTCATCACCCACTGAGTGCTGGCTGTTATATTGTTGACCTCATCACCCACTGAGTGCTGGCTGTTATATTGTTGACCTCATCACCCACTGAGTGCTGACTGTTATATTGTTGACTTCAGCACCCACTGAGTGCTGACTGGTATATTGTTGATCCCATCACCCACTGAGTGCTGACTGGTATATTGTTGACCTCATCACCCACTGAGTGCTGGCTGTTATATTGTTGACTTCAGCACCCACTGAGTGCTGACTGGTCTTTAGAAATATGAACCCAGCAGCATATGTCTGACATGCCACTGGTATGGCAAAGGTCCTTGACCTACTGACATACACCATGATACAGATGATGACCGCAGAGTCAGGAAAATGACATAACATGAACATATAGAGAGCTTACATACATGTGCATAAAATGTAAGAGCTGATGTGTTGGACCAAAGGCACTCTATGGGGACAGTGAACATAACATGGAAATGGTGAACATTGGTAATTATGACATTAAACAGATGGAGAAAAAAAACTGTCAAACTATCAATTAAACAAATTTAGCCACACACACAAACTTTGCACAATTTACTGACTGACAGATATATCACATGCTTGATTGCTGTGTGACTGCATGGGACCCATGGGGGGGGGGGGGGGGGGGGGAGAGGGGAATAGACCCACTGTGCCCTATCATGCATGTATAAAAGGTTACTACAATTAGGAGTGTTTCCTTTTAAGTCAGAGTGCATCTGTCTGAGAAGAGACAAGGAACTGAAAGAAATAAGCCCAATCTTTAAAATATGTGCAAACAAAACTAAATTCTTGAAGAAGACCAAAATTCAAAATTGGACAAACATAAAGAACGTTCTGCCAGAGTTTACAGCCAAAGAACAGTTTTAAAAAAAAGGGAAGAATGAGAACAATCGTTACTTTTGTTGACAACATGGGGGATTGTTTCTCATTAACTGTCATGGCATCCGCCAGTTTTAGTGAACGCCTGGTAAATAATTCAAGAATGCACATTTATCTCTCTCTTGCATGGAGTCCGTGGAAAGGACTCATTATTTGTGCATCATTATATGTAGGGGAGTCGCCGTGGCCGAGCGGTTAGATGCTCGTTGCGGATCGGAAGGTCGTGGGTTCGCTCCATGGCGGAGCCGAAGTTGTTTCAAAAATGACCTTGGCTCCCAGGTCGACCCAGCCTTGAGTGGGTACCGGGTGCAGTCCCAAGAAAGTAAAGGCGGCCGGCGTGATGCTGGCCACATCACCCATCTTGTGCCGATTAGTCTATAAAAATATAGGTCTAGCCCTATATGCCCTATACGCCTGATGGCGTGGAAAAGGGTCCTTTACTTACTGACTTTACTTATTATATGTAGATGTGACTGGTAAACATTTGTCAAAATACAACAAAATATGTCAGGCAATAAATTGTGCAATGTATGCTTTTTGGTCAACATTGTTAAAATTATATAGATTCTCTCTGCATAATATCATTTTCATCATTCATCTGAAAGACTAGATTTTTAGCAAATTATCTTCTCCACAGATGCCACCATTTAAGGTTTCTTTAACCTCAGATTTAACATGCACAGCATAAAGTGGCTGTAAAAACAATGAACTCAATTTACAAAACTACATCTAGTTTGGCTTCAGTTGGTTAAGTCCACGTTAAATAAAATAAATTATCACATTGCTTTGCAGTATGCATATAACTTCTGAAATGAAATGATGCAAGTTAAGAGAGACGGAACACATGTGGTTTTGCCTGCAGCGCTACAATGGAAGCTTCTAAAACAAAGCAGTGCATGCAAATATTGTGGTTTGTTTGTTTTACAAAATGTTTGAAAGTTGTCGAAGCAAATTAAATATCACATATCATTATTCATGTTTGTTTACTTTCAATATTTACAAAAAATAAACGATATATTTTGTATCACAATGAGTTTGGTAATGAACCTCTGGTGTGGTAATGTACACACCAAGTGTTAGTTAGTTAGTTAGTTAGTTAGTTGGGTTATCATCATTGCACTCCAGACATGTCCATAGGTGCTCAGATCCTCCCCTCAGTATGAACCCCAACGTCCGATGGCTAAACACACCAAGTGTTTGGACATGTAGCCGCCACCCTCACCCAAGGCAAAAGACAATCCCAATCAACACAAAGAAACATCTCATATAAGGCATATTCATTCCCACCTTATGCTACCAGTGCCAGGCATGGACACTCATGACAATCCAGAAAAGAAAATTGGTAACCATCGACATGAGATGTCTGAGAAAGGCTGCCAGAGTGACCAAAAGAGATAGCATAAAACCAGTTTTAAATTACATACAAAGACTGCAAAAATAAATTTGGTTTGGTCATCTAGAGAGAATGTCTTGTGATGCCAGGCAGACACCATAAGAGTAGAGGGGCACAGAGCAAGAGGTAGACCAAAAACAACATGGAAAGATAATATCAGAGAAACTCTACAGCATGATGTGTCTATGGTCCTGATGACCAGAAGAAGAACCTTGTATCTTCCTTGACATCCAGAGCGGTACAGAAGGAAGTGAAGAAGAAGACAAATGAGTTTTGTGTTACTGGCACTTATTACGACTCTCTCTTGCCGGTTTCTCCCAAGTCTCTGTTTTGCTTGTTTTTCCCTAGACTCTCTTGCTAGTTTCTCCCTAGATTATCTCTTGCTAGTTTTTTCCTAGACTCTCTCTTGCTAGTTTCTCCCTAGACTCTCTCTAGCTTATAGACTTCTCCATATACTATCTCTTGCTGGTTTCTCCCTAGAGAATCTCTTGCTGCCAACGTCTCCCTATACTTTCTCTTGCTGGCAACGTCTCCCTAACTTTTTCTTGCTGGCAACGTCTTCCTAACTTTCTCTTGCTGGCAACGTCTTCCTATACTTTCTCTTGCTGGCAATGTCTCTCTATACTTTCTCTTGCTGTAAGCTTCTCCCTAGAGTGTCTCTTGCTGGTGAGCCATCTGCAATCCTTGAATATGTCTGTTCAGCTTAAGAGCAGGTCCAAGTTTGAGATCTAACCCTCGGAGGACATCAGTTCGCTTCAGAAGCAGCAGTGCCACACCATCTATTTCCTGGCAAAAACACAGAATCAATATAAAAATCTGTTACATTCAGCTGAGATTCTGATCAAGTGTAATGCTGTCATAAACTGTAACTGTTTTGGTACCAGAGGTCAATTAAATTAGTCATAATTTGGTGCATACATATATGCTCCTGTATGTATGTAAGTTGTACCCCACCAGGACATCACACAAAGGGATAAAAACCTGGTGACACAATGTGCCACCATGCGGATGAGGATCACCTGTGGAGAGGTCCCAGAAACCCTGTTCAGCTAATAGGCTATATTTATGGTCCAGCTATATTTAGGGCCCCCCGGCAAAAACCAGGGTGGGGCTCCAAATAACGAAAAATTGCATCCTACATGGAGATGACATGTTATTGTGTGATATGCTCCTTGATATTAAAAAAAATTACAATTTGTTAAATAAATAGACATAATTACATAGTAGGGAAACAACGATTTAAAGAAATATTTTATGAATATGCAGTTTGCTTGTGGAAACAGAAAGATGTGTCATGCACTATTCACAACCTCTAAAACAAATAAACTTACTTTTAATTTAGTTCTTTGTGTGTGTGGGGGGGGGGGGGGGTAGGAGGGGGATGGGGCTTGTAAATAATACTTCTTAGAATGGATAAGCAAGTTAGTTCCATCCCTTTCCATGACCTTGCAGAACCAGTCCCAGAATTTGTGTGGTTGTTGCGGTTTTTTCTATATAACTTTATGCTCAGTAGTTTGCCACTGCTGTCTGAATGGTCAGTTCTCAAGACCACTGTCTGGTGCCAAATCGCCTGCAGCTGGGATCAAACCTGGGCTCTCCTGTCAACTTAGGCCGTTAGCTGGACTGCCGCTGATCGCTTAGTGGGAGTTCTCTCCCTTGGCTGGAGTGCAAACACGGAGCGAAAATGTCACGAATCAAATGACATACTTACCTATCATCATACGGTTGCGTGTACGGTTGCGTAGTCATCATACGGTTACGGTTACCTATCATCATACGGTTGCGTGTATGGTTGCGTAGTCATTATACGGTCATCATAGGGTGTGGGTTAGGGTTAGGGATATGGATAGGGATAGGGTTAGGGTTTGGGTTAGGATTAGGGTTAGGGTTAGGGGTAGGGGTAGGGTTAGGGTTAGGGGTAGGGGTAGGGTTAGGGGTAGGGTTAGGTGTGATAATTTTGACGTAGGAGGTTCAAATACTGTCCGACGATCTGATGCTTGTGGGAGTTGCGCCACTGGAACTCTCCCAAATATGACAGCAATAGCACGCGGCTGGTGCCCAGTCGGTGGCGAATTGACCGTTTCAGTAGCATCCACAGTCCTTCGATTGTTTGGGTGTGTATGTGACTGTGCGCGATTATTCGGAATTCCTGCGTCAAAATTGTGACATCTAACCCTAACCCTAACCATAACCCTAACCCTAACCCTACACCTAACCACGCAAATTTATCAGTCAGTGAGTCATACAGATCTGCAGGAGTCACATCCGTGGCAACTAATATCACGTTTATATAAGGATATATTTACTTTAACAAAACCCCAGATTTCCCCGAAACGTCAAATAAACACCCAGATCTGGGGGACACACCCAAGCATTAGCAGCAATGTTGTCGACCTCACTGTCTTTTTTTATTCGTGACTTTTCTGCTCCATGTTTGCAATGCAACCAAGGGAGAGAACTCCCACTAAGCGATCGGCGGCTTTCCAGCTAACGGCCTGAGTTGACAGGAGAGCCCAAACCTGCTACCCCGGCATTACGAAGCCCATTGGCAATGCTTAAGCCACAGGTGGAGACTAGAATGGATAACATTGTAGAACAAATATTGAACACTTCAGCATTAGAACCTTGTTGCAGACTAGCTAAGAAATAACATCATCTCTAGGACAAACAGGAAGGGGGTGTGGAGGTGTTGAAGCAGACACAACCGGTTCACTAGAACCGAGGCTTATACTGCTTAGGACTTATCTACAACCAATGGCGTAGGGAGGGGAGTGCAGAAGTGCAGTGGGTGCAGGCAATCTCAGGTGTAATCACCGGGGGGAAAGGGGGGAGGGGAGAGCAAAATGGCAACAACAGCAAATATATATATATATATATATATATATATATATATATATATATATATATATATATATATATATATATATATATATATATATATATATATATATATATATATATATATATATATATATATATAGAGCTGAGAGGGAGGGGGGGGGGGGGGTTTGACAGGAAAATAATGGCACTGGGTAACACCCGACCTTGGTATGCAACTGTCTGCACCTCTTTGTGGTATTCCTAGAGACTTGTTAGGGACCTGGCCAACATAAATATAGAATGGATTGTTTCTTTCAAAGTTGAAGCAATTCTGCTCAAGAGGCAAGGTACCATAAAGTAAAGGACCCTTTTCCATGCATATTGGGTATAAAGGGCTAAACCTTAATATCATAGACCAGTCGACACTTGGTGCATGATGTGGTAAATGCCACGCTGACAGCTTTACTTTCCAGGACTTTACCTGGTACTCACACAAGGCTGGGTCGACTTTGAAAAAGGTGGCTTCCAGTCTGCAGGTGAGAGGTAAAAATCTAGCTGCTACACCACGGCAGCTTCCTATGAACACAGGTCTGCACACAAATTTGCCAGATCTGGGAAAACTGATGTGCAAGCAACTAAAGTTCTGAAACAAGACAAAAGTCCAGTAGGACCAAACAACCATACATTTCTGCCACAGTCTGCAGATGGTGACCATGGAGAAGAAGAAGAATGAAAAGGAAATAGTTCAGCAACATTAAACACTGCACAGGTTTAGAAAGAACAGAACCTGGAAAGCGTGGTTTAGAAAGAACAGTAATTGGAAAGCGTGTTTTTTTTAAAATATTACCTGTTCTCTGAAAACTTTAGCCTCTTCCCGAAAGCCAGCCGATGTGAGATAGTCGACGACATCATTCACTGACCACCCGGAAGCATCTGGATATCTTCCATCTCCAATATAGCAAGGGGTAGAGGCTACTTGTGGGTCTGCACTGCTGCAAAAGAGACACAGATATAGAACAGTCTGCCTCGGCCTTTCCTATTTTAAGCTCTGCAGAATACATTTAAGGGATCAGTGATATCGATTACAGAAAACAAAAACCACTACAAATTTATGAACACAATTCTTGTTGTGATACTAATGTTTATAAATTACAATAAGTCTTTCTTCTTCTTATTTTCATCTTCCAAGTTATCTAACTGTGTTGTGCTTGTTTACAGCAAAGCTGCAATATTTGCACTTGTCGGCTGACATATCTGACTTCGCTGAGCATTCTTTGAATGGGTTAACTTCCTAGATAGTTTTTGTGGGACTTTACCTAGCCTTATTTATGTGGTGTTATCTTTGTTTCCTTATCGAACAATATTGCCCCTGGAGAAGGGAAGACGGAGGTAGATCATTGGCATTCCCTGGCATCCAAGAAGGTTTCCATAAATGCAGAGCTGACACATGACCTTCTGGTCCTGGGCTCACCAAAGGAATCATTGTGTTCTGCACATGACTGCCAAATTCTTTACTTTTTACTTTTATTCAACACAAAGCGTCTATTATACCATGCTGAAAAAAAGATAAAAAGCAATATGTATGCATATGGTGTCCTGTTAGCCTACTTAAAATCTTCCTAGAAAAGGTTGAACAACAAACATAAGTAGTTGAAATCTATTTTTAAATAAAAGCTTGGCTTGTATTACTTTCTCATCTTAAGTTGTACTTTTGTTTTTTATCATACTGTGTCTGTTTTCTAATGATACAACAGCTGTTTCTTCTAAGTTTGTAAAAGGGGGCTGCGTGGTCTCAAGGCATGGTGTCCGCCTTCAGTGCTAGAGGTTCCGGGTTCAATCTGGGATTTTTTCACATAGACCTGGACTTCTAGTAATCCTCCCTGGTCTCTGGGTAGTGAGATCGGACTCCGTGTGCATTGCTACGCACATTAAAAATCCCCTGGCTGTTGGAAATCAAAAAGAGTAGCCTAACAGCACTGCCCGGGCAAACATTTGAACTTAAAATCTACCCAAAGTATTTTAAGATCCTCCCCAGTGCTATAGAGCCTGTGCACTGTGCTGAGTTTCTTCGGACTCAGACTTGAGTTAGAAGTAAAACAAAGCACTAATGGGTTGCTACCCGTGTGCCAGGATGTTGATCCGTTGTTCAGACCTCTAAGTTTATACATATTTTGGTAATCTATTTCAAGTGTCCTTTTCTTCATTGATTTTCTATTTAAAAACCAGTCACATAAAACCTCAGTTCACCTAGACAGATCAGAGGTTCATGTTTTACCTGATGAGGTAGAGGAGATCAGGGGTTCATGTTTTACCTGGTGAGGTAGGGGAGATCAGGGGTTCATGTTTTACCTGGTGAGGTAGATTAGATCAGGGGTTCATGTTTTACCTGGTGAGGTAGGGGAGATCAGGGGTTCATGTTTTACCTGGTGAGGTAGAGGAGATCAGGGGTTCATGTTTTACCTGGTGAGGTAGATTAGATCAGGGGCTCATGTTTTACCTGGTGAGGTAGGGGAGATCAGGGGTTCATGTTTTACCTGGTGAGGTAGGGGAGATCAGGGGTTCATGTTTCACCTGGTGAGGTAGGGGAGATCAGGGGTTCATGTTTTACCTGGTGAGGTAGGGGAGATCATAGGTTCATGTTTTACCTGGTGAGGTAGTTGGAATCAAGGGTTCATGTTTTACCTGGTGAGGTAGGTGAGATCAGGGGTTCATGTTTTACCTGGTGAGGTAGATTAGATCAGGGGTTCATGTTTTACCTGGTAAGGTAGGTGAGATCAGGGGGTTCATGTTTTACCTGGTGAGGTAGGGGAGATCAGGTGTTCATGTTTTACCTGGTGAGGTAGGGGAGATCAGGCGTTCATGCTTTACCTGTTAAGATTGGGAGATCAGGAGTTCATTTTTTACCTGGTGAGGTAGGGGAGATCAGGGGTTCATGTTTTACCTGGTGAGGTAGGGGAGATCATGGGTTCATGTTTTACCTGGTGAGGTAGAGGAGATCAGGGGTTCATGTTTTACCTGGTGAGGTAGAGGAGATCAGGGCTTCATGTTTTACCTGATGAGGTAGGGGAGATCAGGGGTTCTTGTTTTACCTGGAAAGGTAGGGGAGATCAGGGGTTCATGTTTTACCTGGTGAGGTAGGGGAGATCATAGGTTCATGTTTTACCTGGTGAGGTAGTTGGAATCAAGGGTTCATGTTTTACCTGGTGAGGTAGGTGAGATCAGGGGTTCATGTTTTACCTGGTGAGGTAGATTAGATCAGGGGTTCATGTTTTACCTGGTAAGGTAGGTGAGATCAGGGGGTTCATGTTTTACCTGGTGAGGTAGGGGAGATCAGGTGTTCATGTTTTACCTGGTGAGGTAGGGGAGATCAGGCGTTCATGCTTTACCTGTTAAGATTGGGAGATCAGGAGTTCATTTTTTACCTGGTGAGGTAGGGGAGATCAGGGGTTCATGTTTTACCTGGTGAGGTAGGGGAGATCATGGGTTCATGTTTTACCTGGTGAGGTAGAGGAGATCAGGGGTTCATGTTTTACCTGGTGAGGTAGAGGAGATCAGGGCTTCATGTTTTACCTGATGAGGTAGGGGAGATCAGGGGTTCTTGTTTTACCTGGAAAGGTAGGGGAGATCAGGGGTTCATGTTTTACCTGGTGAGGTAGGGGAGATCAGGAGTTCATGTTTTACCTGGTAAGGTAGGGGAGATCATGGGTTCATGTTTTACCTGTGAGGTATATGGGATCAAGGGTTCATGTTTTACCTGGTGAGGTAGGTGAGATCAGGGGTTCATGTTTTACCTGGTGAGGTAAGATTAGATCAGGGGTTCATATTTTACCTGGTAAGGTAGGTGAGATCAAGGGGTTCATGTTTTACCTGGTGAGGTAGGGGAGATCAGGGATTCGTGTTTTACCTGGTGAGGTAGGGGAGATCAGGGGTTATATTTTACCTGGTGAGGTAGGGGAGATCAAGAGTTCATGTTTTACCTGGTGAGGTAGGTGAGATCAGGGGTTCATGTTTTACCTGGTGAGGTAGGAGAGATCAGGGGTTCATGTTTTACCTGGTGAGGAAGGGGAGATCTTGGGTTCATGTTTTACCTGGTGTGGTAGTTGGGATCAAGGGTTCATGTTTTACCTGGTGAGGTAGGGGAGATCAGGGGTTCATGTTTTACCTGGTGAGGTAGGTAAGATTAACGATCCATGCTTACCTCACAGGATTAGTTGGAACAGGTGATTCTGCAGGTGTAGGTGGTGCAGATTCTGAAACAAACAAACAAACAAAAACCTCAACAACAACAACAATAATAACAACAACAACAACATTTCCTCACTGTGGGGAACAGATAACAGACTCATTGTCCCTTTGACAAGTATGTAAGAGTAAACTAATTAGGGGTTTCCTTAGAAGTTGAGGGTTTCTACCCGAGATCAAGGAACCAACAGCCTGCGTGCAAAAAGGCACATCTGTAAAACTGATGTGCAAATAAAACTTAAATTCTGAAACAAGATTAAGGTCCAGAGGTGGACTAACAACCATAGATGTTCCCCAAAGTTTACAGAAGAAGAAATATTGTCCATTGTCTATGTCACAACATAGGCACTATAAAACACTCACTATTTTTTTTTTTATCTTGTAACTGACAACATTTATTGATCAGTATGTTTTCATCTTGCAAATTACTAATTGTTGAGTTAGGAACTTTTGATATAATTTTTTATAAAGCATCTTCTGACTTCCTTTATTCATTATCTTCTGACTGATTTTCTGACTGTTCATCAATTGTTCAAACTTGTTACCTGTTTATAAGGACTTCAATTTACTTGAATATTGCATACGGTAGACCATCAGTCAAGTCCTAAATAATGCAATGGGATGAGAGAAAAGATGGGTGTTTGTATGAGATGGCAACTCCATTGCACCAGCGAAGAAAATGAAATACTTTGGGTAGATTTTAAACTCAAAATTGTACCCGGGTTGTACTCTTTATTCGATTTCCAACTGCCAAGGGAAAAAAAACACGCCAAGGGATTTTGTACGTGTACAACAATACACACGGGCGTCTGGTCTTACTACCCAGAGACCAGGGGAAATTACTAGGAGTCTACGTTATAAAATACCAGCCTTCACCAGGGTTTGAAACTATGACTTCAAGCACTGACAGCGGATGCCATACTTCAAGACCACTCTGCCCCCACCAATTAGCGTGACACATGACAATGATAAGTAACTGCACAAATAAACAGTCTGTTTATAATAAAAACTACAATTAACAACAACAACAACAACAACAGTCAACTAACCATGAGAGACTGTTTGATGGCTTGTTTGCCTGGACATAAACACAGTTCGCTGCAGTGAGAGGTTCTCTAGCCGGCACTGGGAGCATTCCCATGTTCCTTCAGATAAGATAATTACCATATCAGAAATAGGATTATAGTAACTAAGGATAGTTTTAACAAGTAAACATGAATTTATTTGTTGGTGAATTCTGGGTAACACTGGTAAGAATGCTAAAATGTAATTATAAACAGACGTGTGTTATCAAAACAGAAATGTGTCAAGTATGTTACATAGTCTAATTTAGGAATTTTGCTTGGGCATTGATCCTCTTGTTTTCTTTTTGCAATCACAAGCTTGACAGAAATATACAGTTGAGTTATTATGATTAAAAAAAATACAATTGCGTTATTATGATAACGTGTTGAGCCTATGGCAGCATATAGGGCAGAGGTCATAGCTCTCCATGTTTGGTGGTTCGTTATGACCTGTTTTAGGTCTTGGATGTTCACAAGGCCTATAGTTAAGCCCTCTGTAATAATGGTTCTACATATGTCTCTTTTGGTGTTCCCAGTTTCTTCCTAGTTTTCTTTTCCCTTCCGGTGTCAACATGTCAAAGTAGTGACTCTTATTATAATGATAATGATGGTTATGATAATGGTGGTCGTGAAGATGATGATGATGATGATAATGATGATGATGATGATAATGATGATGATGATTACCTGAAGGTTTCTTGGTAACTGATGGATTATGACAGGCCATATGATAACCTTTATCGCAGCCATCACAAAACAGCATCTGATCCTGTCAACGAAAACAACAATGACTGTCAACAGAATTCTGCTGCTACTTGTTTAAAGAAACTAATTATACACTGCAGAAAATAATTAGATGCTCAGTCTTCCTCTTTTACATGTGTGTCTTGTGTGTGTGTGTGTGTGTGCATGTGCTGGTGCTGCATGCGTGCGTGTGTGTGTGTTCATGTGTACACACACACACACACACACCTAGGTTGTGAACACAGTATCCAGTAAATTAAAGGTGTTTTCCTTGTAGATTTCGCCGTTAAAGTTTCCTTCCCAGTGACTCAAAGAGCCACTGATCAGATGCTAACCCCCTTGAGAGTAAATCCTACAAATCCTGTTCAACTGTATCAAACAGTTACACTAGAGTGCAATATGAAACAATTTGCTGGCCAATACGTGTGGCTTGTTATAATGAACATGTGATCAAAAGAAAAATTGTCTACTAAGTGTATTCTTCACATACAGGAAACATCTTATCCACATATGAATCTTATCTGCATACAACCATATATTATCTCATTTACATAAATTCACACATTTTCTCATCTACATACACTCACATATTATCTCATCTACATACATTCACACATTATCTTATCTACATACATTAATACATTATCTCATCCACATACATCTACACATTATCTCATTTATATACATCCATACATTATCTCATCTGCATACATTCACACATTATCTTATCTACATACATTCACACATCACCTCATCTACATACATTAATACATTATCTCATCCACATACATCTACACATTATCTCATTTATATACATCCATACATTATCTCATCTGCATACATTCACACATTATCACATTTACATTCATTATCTCATCTGCATACATACACACATTATCACATCTATATACATTATCTCATCTACACACATCTACACATTATCTCATCTATATACATTCACACATCATCTCATCTACACACATCTACACATTATCTCCTCTATATACATCCACACATCATCTCATCTACACACATCTACACATTATCTCATCTATATACATCCACACATCATCTCATCTACACACATCCTCAAATCATTTCATCCACATGGTTTGTTATTATCTCAATCTGATAACAATCATATCAGTCTATCTACATGCAATAATAATTGTAATACCCACACACAACTTTCACAAATCATCCCATCCAGAATTAATGCACAAATTCTCACAGGGTCTCCAGCATCTTGACACACACAGCATGTCTTGCAGTCCATACACTGCCATGGTCCTCTATAGGCCCGGCTGGCCAACAGGTTTGAGTAATTCATGCACGACGGATGAGCTGTGAGTCAGAAGAGAGTAGCATTTCTTTAATTCCCATTTTTCAGAAAATCATAATGCATTAAACTTTAGATTATCAAAATCAGTGTAAGTTAATTAATTAAACTATAAAGTAGTCTTGTCACAAACACCATTGTCTGTGATTTGTTAGCAACCTTGAAGTACAATATAACATTCAATTAATCCTCAGTCAGTCAATAAGCTTGTCCTATACAGAACGTCACTCTCTTCTTGGCATGCCTGAAAGTATCTCTATAAACAATTCTCCAGCCCTTTGTGCTTTCATAGACAATGCATCCTCAGTGTCCTATATCTACCTTCACAGAGGTCGGCCACTGTTTCATTTTCCCGAAACTGTTTCGTCCATCACCGTTCTCTCCAGACGACCATGACCCTTGAAATGTCCAAAACAGCTCAGCTTTTGACAGAGGATGCTGTTTATAAGCTAGTTCTCCATGATTTTCATTTAAAGAAGGCTGTCAAAGTTGTTCTTCTTTTTGGTCCACGGTATCCTTAGAAATTTTCTGTAGCATTTCAGTTCAGAAGCTCAGATTTTCATCTTTAAAGACTGAGTGAGAGTCCATGACTCGCATTCATAGGTTGCCATGGCGAAGACACATGATCTCAAAATGTTTACTTCAACTTGCTTGCAGGTGCTGTGCCCTGGGTTCTTCATGCTGTTTGCATGCTTGCAGGTGCTGTGCCCTGGGTTCTTCATGCTGTTTGCATGCTTGCAGGTGCTGTGCCCTGGGTTCTTCATGCTGCTTGCATGCTTGCAGGTGCTGTGCCCTGGGTTTCTTTATGCTGTTTGCATGCTTGCAGGTGCTGTGCCCTGGGTTCTTCATGCTGTTTGCATGCTTGCAGGTGCTGTGCCCTGGGTTCTTCATGCTGTTTGCATGCTTGCAGGTGCTGTGCCCTGGGTTCTTCATGCTGTTTGCATGCTTGCAGGTGCTGTGCCCTGGGTTCTTCATGCTGTTTGCATGCTTGCAAGTGGAATAGTGATTAGTGAATAGTGAATAGTGATTAGTGATTAGTGATTAGTGAATCGTGATTAGTGATTAGTAATTAGACAGGATTATCATCACAGCACTCCGGACAGATCCATAGGTGCTCCGATCTCCTCCTCAAAAGCTCCACAAGTGTAAAATGACTGATGATGCCTGTTCTATGTTGGTTAATGAAACGTCTTGTCCTCTTAGTGAAATGTTCACTTCTTGCAGCTCCAGGCTGTACCCCCATGTCCATCAGTCTAGACAGGGATATGGAGTCATGTCAGGGATATGGAGTCATGTCCCTTGGTGTGCTCATCGGTACAGTAAGTGCAGCGCATGGCATTGATAACATCCCTTCTGTCCAGTACTGGACCAGCCATAGCAACCGCAGTGTCAGGAAGACAGTCTGCACGCTCGTTCCCTTGAACACCCGCATAACCTGGCACAAAGATTAATGTTAGGGCAGATATTCGTGAAGTGCTTAGTGTTTCAATCCATTCTTGCCTGATAAATTCAGCTTGGATTTTTTAAAGCATATTCATAAAGTCACTAAGAATGCATATATGTGTAACTTTTGAGTACTAAGCTATGCTAAAGCCCTTGTTTCAGCCATAGTTTCCATTGTATGGCTTTATACCATCTCCTTGATGGTTTTCCCCCTTGAGCTTACTGTTACTGCCCATGCCCTTTGCTTGCACCTAATTACTGACCCATCTGTGTAAACTACAGCATCACCTTCATCTGTGTTTTCGTCAATCAGTGTTCTGACATTTAATTCCAAAATTATGTCAGTAAGGCGACAAACATGTTCGATGGCATCCTCAGCGTGACCCATTCAGGATTTGCTTGAATAATTTCTCATAAAGTCGGTGTCAATAGTCTGATTTCACTTTGAGGATTGCAATAGAACTGGATAGCTTGATTCTGTTTTCAACTGTGGGGAAAATCAAGAGGTATCTCATGGATTTACATGACAGTGAATGGCACCCGTTAACAATTCTTACCCCACGCATTGTTTATTGGTAGTTTCACATCTGGCGTGCATTTCTGAACTTTTTGTGCATTATCCAAATGAAACATTTAACCAAAGCTTTCTTCTAGGAAATATAAGGTGCCAGTAATCACCACAAAGCGTCTTTTGAAAAAAGTGCTAGCCTTCACCACTCAGTATCTATTATAGTACGTATAAACAATGATACCTAACAAAGGTGCCGGTCCTACGTTATGTTACGTACTGCCAGGAAAAAGCCCTGCATTGACCTCATTGACCTCCACTGCTGCCTCAACTCTCCCAGTGCCAAACAACTTGAATGCTGTTTTGGTGTAGTGGTTAGACGCTGGCCTGCAGATGTGAAGGTTGTGGGTTCAAACCCTAATAGTGCTGGACTTTTTCGAAAAATGACATTGGCTCCCAGGTGGAGCCAGCCTTAAGTGGGTACAAGGTAATATTCTATGAAGTAAAGGCTGTCAGGGGGATGTTGACTACATCACTAACCCAATGCAAATTAGTTCTTACAATACAGGTCCAGCACTATACAGCCAATATGTCCGAAGGCATGGACAAAGGTCCAGCACTATACAGCCAATATGTCCGAAGGCATGGACAAAGGTCCAGCACTATACAGCCAATATGTCCGAAGGCACGGACAAAGGTCCAGCACTATACAGCCAATATGTCCGAAGGCACGGACAAAGGTCCAGCACTATACAGCCAATATGTCCGAAGGCACGGACAAAGGTCCAGCACTATACAGCCAATATGTCCGAAGGCACGGACAAAGGTCCAGCACTATACAGCCAATATGTCCGAAGGCACGGACAAAGGTCTTTTCTTTACTTACCACCAACTTTTTTTTTTTCTTGGGATGTAAGGAGTTAAAGAAACAAAGATCGGCTCTCGATATCACCGTCGAAACTAAAGCAATGCTGTCTGCTGATAAATCAGTAGCTGGGATCGAACCCACCAGCCCAGCATTATGAAGCACGATTGCAAAGCCTAAGCCATAGATACTGACTTCTTTCTAATAGCACTGTTTTTTTTTTGGGACACAAAAGTAGTTAGTTTCAATCAAGAGCAACATCGAAGTCACAATTTTCTGGTTTTGAATGAGTCATCCCTGTGTCGGTTCTGGGGCTTCATGGTGGGCAAAACAAAAATAGACCCACTGCTTCCCCAACAAGCATGTCGTAACAGTTGACTAATTGGCGAGTGCAAGGAACCAATAGTCTGCTTAAAAATAAATCAGATGTGTAAAACAGATGTGCACCCAACATTTAGGTTCTGGAGCAAGACTAAAGTCCAGAGGTGGATGAACAACCAGAACTTTCTACCAGAGTTTACAACCAGTGAATGTGGAGAAGAAGACAGAGAAAAAGTTTGGTCATACCTTTGACTGTGCAGTCTTTGCACTGTAGTAAAGTTTCTGGCACTCCTCTGGGGTTGCTCAGTGAAGTCAGCTTACAAAAATCACACGCAGGTTCTGCAGCGGCAGATGATCCCTTTCTAGTCTCCATCTTCTTCGGCAGCTTCTGCTCCGATCCATCCCCAGTCTGTTCTGGGTTATCACTGGTCAGGATTCTCTTTAGCTGATGAGAGATCAACGAGCAGAATGTTAATTTTAACCTAATCGTGCCCTCATGGTGAAGTGGGTGGCAATCACTTTTTCTGTACTAAGTAACTCAGCCTAGGTTAGGGTCATTCCAAAGATAATATGATGCTCCTGATGTATTCTATCTAGATGGAGTGGTGGTATAAAGAACAGCCTAACAGAAATGAACATCCAATCTTAATAGTGCCCTTGACAGAGCTCATCAACGAACGTTACATCTACACCCCACACTCTACGGCGGTACAAGGTGGAAGACAAGAAGAAGAAGAAAAAGAAACGTTACTGTTAAATGAACACCGACTAACAATGAACCTACCCCTCCCCATATTATAAGACATGGGAAATACCTAGGAATTCGCTACCAACTCTCGCAGCTGACAAGGTGAGGTGAAAAAGTTGAAAAGAACCCTTGAGTTCTGCGTACACATCCGTTTTACAGATCAAGCTTATTCGTAGGCAGATTGTTGGTTTCTTGCCTCTCAAGCAGATGTACTCCGACATCGAAAGCCCCTAACTAATCGACTCTTACTACATACATGCTTGGAAGGTAGCAGTGGGTCTAATCTTGTCCCCCCCCCCCCCACCCGCCCCCTCCACACACACTCACACACACACATACAAACACATACACACCCACACATACAGGGAACCCACAGGGAGAAACGCCGCAGCTTCAGCTACGACACCAGGGATGGGGTGTCCCCCCGACTAGTGACGGCAAAAAGGCGCCTTATACGATGTCAACTAAATTAAAAGCAGTATTCGTCGCCTGTGTTCACAATTTTCTAACTTGTTTGGGTTATTCGTTGATTGGCTGTCTAGTCGCAACATTCATTATGTCGTTGGTGATTGTGGTATCACTGGGTACTGGCGGTTTGGACTTCACAGCAACTGGTCATCCCATAGTTGCACCGTCTTTGTGAAAACATTGACACAGACTGCAACCCTAGCAAAACCAATAGCATACACACGCATAAAATGCATAAGGCAACCGTCAGTGTGTCCCACAAAGCGTTCTGTATTAGAAATGCAGTTCGTCATCAACAGAAGCAGCAGTTGCAGCAAAATAGTCATCAGCATCATCATCATCATCAACCACTTCTGCCGTTAAGCGATGTAGGGAGGAATAATTTGCGATCCAGTGCACGTTGGCTGCCACTGGCTATTGTCATGTCATGTCTTTAATGTTGTCGATCCATTTTTTCCGTGGCCGTCCTCTTGCTCTTGTAGCTGATCTTCTGAGATGTAGTGCTTGCGATGGTATTTGATTTTGCTGCATTCTAACGAGATGGCCAAACCACTTGATCTGTTGTTTCTCGATGAATCTAGTACAAGGTGTTGTTCCCACAATTTGCCTGAGAGTTTCATTATTCACTCGATCTCGGATGGTTAGGTTGGCTGCTTTTCTTAGGCATCTCGTATCTCAGATTGTGATTTTGCGTATATGGGCTTTAGATTGTGTCCATGTTTGGCACTGGAATCTTAATGTTGGAATGAATTTGCTATTAATAATCTGTCTCTTTGTACTCATAGTTATGCTTGGATGTCTTAGTAATGGTGACAATTGGTATATAAGTGCACTTGCAGAATAGCAGCTGCACTAAATTCTAAAAATTAAGTTCTAAATGTTTGCTGGGCACTGTTTTGTGAGGAGCGGCTGGCCGAGCAGTTACAGCGTCAGGCTCTCATGCGTGAGTCCCGAGTTCGACTCCCGCTAAGATGACGGAGTGTATCTGTCGGGGGCAAAATAAACATCCGAACATTCACAGTCCGCGGTGACAGCACTCGTCATGAGGGGCCTAAATCCTCAGGCTGACGGCCTCTTGTCTACACCGCGATGGAAAGCCTAAATAGCAGTAGTATAGTGCAAGTTTTGAACTTTAGCCAGAAGATTTACAGCTGGGTGAATTGTCCGGTCGCCATGAAGCCAGAGGAAAACAAATCGCCCCCCCCCCCTCCCCCAAACGGAAGACAACTGAAAAGCGATTCAGCCGGAGTTTGGTCCAAGTCGGTTGCTTATGCTCACTGTGTTTGGGGAAGTTATCAGATAGAGGAAACTCGAAAACAAGCATTGATCGTTTCAGCTGAACTGGGAATATTTCACTGCCAAAATCGATCAAAGAATGACTGTCTCTAATGTGTCATTTATCATATCCCTCGATCTATCGATCTGCATCTGGGTCTGTATGTCTATTTAGCTCTGTTACTCTCAATTCCCGCCACTCCCAAATCGATTTTACTTATGTATCTTTATATCGATTTCGCTCTGTTCTTCTCCCTCTCTCCTCGCCTGCATTTTCTATCTGCGTCACCGTCCATCTACTTATTTATATGTATGTCTATTTGTCTTTGTAATTATGTCTTTCTCTCTCCACCTCTCTTTCTCTCTCCATCTCTCTTTTTCTTTCCATCTCTTTTTCTTTCTTCTTCTTGCCCTATGGATCTACTTACGTGTTCTTATTTCTATTTTGCTCTGTTATTCTCACTTTACCTCCACATTTGTAATTCATTAAAGTTTGCACTATTGTGTGTGTGTGTGGGAGAAAAAAAAAGGGGCGGGGGTATAGAGGGGGCGAAATTCACAATTTGTTTAAATTGTCACTAACTTTTGGCCCCTATAATTAAAGACATGTAATCAGATGCAAAGGCCTCTTAAAAACAACACTACATAGCTCCGTAGAGAGAAAGAGGCCGACCAAGAGAGACCTGGATGCAGAACTTGATTGGACAGGCATTAGGTCTGCAACCATCAAGTCCATCTCATCTGGACGCCACAGGTGGAGAGAGTTGATTGGACAGTCAACAGCAGCTGGTGACCCGACGACACACGGTGGTACTGGATGATGATGATGACGATGAGAAACAATAGAGGGAGAATGGTAGTTAAAAGATAGACACTCACAAATTTTGTACACAAAACAGCTGACTAAGAGTAGACCACGAGGCAGATCAAGAAGACGGTGGAAAGATAATATACAGGCAGATCTAGAAAGACCTGGTGTCAACAACTGGAAAAGTTTAACAAAGATATGGTTTTTTTTTTTAAAGTAATAAACTAAAGCCACTGTTTTGGAGGTACCGTATTAGTGAGATTATCTAAGTATTCACAGTACAATTTCTGTCTTCGTCAGATCCACATAGACACACACACTAACACATAAACACGCACACTCACACACAAACGACGTAAATAAATAAAGCAATATTTGAAACAATATCACAAATTAAATAATTGTCTGAAATAAATAATGGCACGATGTATGAAATAACAAAAATACACTCTGAGATCTCGATGAACATTTTATATTCACATTATAACCTGAACATTGAGCAAGATACTTTTGTGAACTTTACTACTACATGTAGGCTTTACTGGCTTCGATGCAATACCATAGGGCAGTGATTCCAAAACTGTGCACCGCAGCGCCCCGGGAAGCCGCGACCTCTTCCCAGGGGCGCCGTGAAATATTCAAAGATACAAGAGTTTAATTTTCTGTATCTCTTACCTACGAATAGTCATGCTTTTACTTAGGTTAGGGCGGCGTGGGATATTCAAAGATACAAGAGTTTTATTTTTTGTATCTCTTACATACGAATAGTCATGCTTTTACTTAGGTTAGGGCGGCGTGGGATATTCAAAGAAACAAGAGTTTTATTTTTTGTATCTCTTACATACGAATAGTCATGCTTTTACTTGGGTTAGGGCGGCGTGGGAAAATTTAAATTGAAAAAAAAGGTGCCGCGACTAAGAACAGTTTGGGAAACACTGCTATAGGGGGTAACCCCGTGGCCAAGTGGTCAAGCCGTTTGCCTCGCGCTCTGAAGGTTGTGGGGTTTTTTTTCTCACGGCGGCGCAGTTCCGTTCACTGGGGCAATTTTTACGGCGATCCCTGGGGGGATGTCGCTGGAGCTACGGATGTCGTGCTCTGTGCGACGCTCTCGGCAGGCTGCTTGTTGTTCAGCAGAGAGAAACGAGCCTATATGGGATAAAACGATGCAATGAAGTCGATCCTTTCCCCTTTACAAATGCTATGCCATAGTTTTCTCACGGTCGACGCTCATAACACTACCGAAATCAAGGCAAACTGGTCTGCTACCCAGTCGCCTGCAACTAAATGGACATGGTATAGCGGATATTAACCTGCGTTCATAACCCCTACGCCCCAGACAGTGGATGTGGAAAGCGATTTGGTTTTTTGTTTCCAAAGGTATGAGCATCGACAACGTTAAGACAGAGCGCCGTTTTTAACATAATGACACACTTTTAGTTGGTGGGCAAGGGTAGTTGTGCAGCTTCGTTATTACATTTGTTGTTTTTAAGGAGGGAGCCGACAAGAGGTCTAAACCTTGTTTAAATTGTAATAATAATAATAATTATAATAATGTCTAGAGTGGCGAAAATGGAGTTGGTGTTTTAAACAATTCGTGTTAACCGGAAACTACAAATAATAAGACACCCCTGCTGAGATGTACATTTTGTTCATGTTAACTGATTGTTCTTCTTAAGCAGACTCACGTTAACGAGGTTTTGCTGTTACAATATTTCTCAAATAATACGAAATCCATAAACATCATTATCATCAATATACACTTCTGTCGTTAAGCGGCGTAGGTAGGAACAATGTGCCATCCACTGACTGATGGGCAGCAATGACTACTGTATTCCGTGTCGATGTTGAACCCTTTAACGTCATCAGTCCATATTAGGAGGACCTCTTGCTCTAACATCAGACCTCATGTGTAGCGCCTGTGTTAATGGTTGTTCTGGCTGTGTTTTTACTAGATGACCTAACCATTTGGTCTTCTGTTTTTCAATGAATTTACTGATAATATAATTTCTAACCTTTTCTCAGATGGTTAAGCTAGCGGCTTTTCTCATGCATCTGATTTCACAGGTGGTAATGTTACGTATGTCAGACTTTGATAATGTCCAAGTCTGGCACTGGTAGCACAGCATTGGTACGAACAGGCTGTTTATAATCTGTTTCCTGACCCTCATACTTATGTTTGGATGTCTTTTAAACAGTGTCAGTTGGTATATTTCCCGAAAATATACTTTCTAGATATTTAAATGCTTCACATGGCTTCAGACAAGTACCATTCAGCCGTATACGTAGCGGACTAGCAATTCTACTGACCTACATTACTTCAGTTTAAGCCGTGTTAACTTTATTATCTATCTACTGCATGTTGAAATGTAGAAACTATTGGTTTAACAGATCATTCTTCACATGGTAAAGGTAAGTGGGACTGGAAACCCTCCTCGGGGGGGGGGGGGGGGGGGGGTCAAGATACCTGAGCACCCAAGCCATAGTGCCCTTGGTTCAGACAGCAATGGCAAACTGCCGACAGTTTGAATTGTTTTGTGACGGCCTGCTGAAGAAGACATAAAACTACCCCAGGGAGGCTCCGGTGCGTTTAGGCTTAGACCCTTTTCCCACTCCCAGAAACCAAATTGTAAAGAAGCTATGGCGTGCAGACATTTTTTTTATAAAAAGTATTTGTTCATTCATTTTCAATATATTATATTTATGTTAGTCATTAGGAATAATAATAATAATATGCTGTGTAGTTTCGTCGCCCAGCTTCTGAGTTGAGTGCATGGCGTGACACTGTGAGCTGCGTTTGTTTTTCGTTGGCACAGGAGCGGAGCATCTGTGGGGTGACCCGTTTGCTATGAAGCTGAAACTAGGATTACCAGAATAATATGCTAATAATAATAATAATTATTATTATTATTACTGCGCACATAAATAAGGCTGAATATTAAACCCCATGTGGACCTGACTATAAGGGGACTGACAAACTAGCACCCCACCCCCCCCCCCCTTTTTCCCCCGTTTATTACTTCAGAGTAACAACTACTTGAGATAGGAGAAAAATCAAACTAAAATACCAACTGCCTGGTAGATAAATAAATGTTAAGGGGACAGCACATCTGAAAACATGAATACTCGAAACACAACACAAACGCAAAGAAAAGAAAAAAATAAGGCATTGGGTTGTGTAAACAGTGCTGCAAAGATGCAGAAGCTACGTGCGGGTTGTACTATTTTTAGGAATACCACGGCCCGGATTTCGTTGGTTCACAAGCGAGTCGACTTAACTTGTGATTATATAGCTTGAAAATACCAATAAATGGTTGTGTTAAATGGAAATGTGTGATAGGGAACTTCAAGCAACTCGGTCACATTGGCATACAGGGCAGAGGCAGGAAAACGTAGGTTAACTTTCGCGATAATGTTATTTCCGTTGTATGATAGAAAATGGGTCAGCACGTTTTAGTTGTTTCGGCGCAATAATAACATTGAGGTCGGCTCTGTGGCTAAGTCGATGCGAATGCCGGGATGCTGGGTTCGATCCCAGCTGCGGGCCAGGCGCCTTGAGTTGGTTTCGACAGTGGTATCAAGAAAGCCGACCGTACAGAAAGCAACGGCAAACTACTGGACGTAAATTTGCCTAAAAAAAACGACAAAACAGCCAGGGGCTGTTGTGGTTGGTTCTGCAACGTCCTGTAAAGGATACGCAACTAATCAAAACTTTGAGAGAGAGACTTGCTTTCAGCAAATCATGCACACAAGGAAGCTGAATTGTTGTAGATCACGAGGCAGACCAAGAAGACAATGGAGAAATAATATCCACACAGACCTACAAACACTTGGTGTCACCAACTGGGAAGTGAAGGCCAACCAGAGAGATACATTGAGGCGGGTGATATCTGCAGCACTGAATCACAAGGGCTCGGATTGCTGAAGAAGATGAAGAATTGAAAAAAAAAAAGAAATTACAATTTTCAGCTTCTGCTGCTGATCAGATGTTAGAAAATTATGTATATATACACGTCTCTAATACGTTGTTTCTGACAGACACAGCACTGCAATTATATCCATTTGATTTCTCTTGTTTTCATTACTGACATGGATGAGAAAGTCTTGTCACACACATATGAAGTCGAATAGCCAACCAACACTCTAAAGCCTGATAGTTCATAGATGGATATTCTTTTTCAAAAAGAAAAAAAAAAACCTATCATAAAGCCGCTACTACAGATGAAGTAGAAATGTTTGGCGGGCGCCCATGGCCATCTACGGATTTACTGCTTGAAGAACACTGGTCTAGTGCGTTCTACTACATTTAAAACTTTCTTTTACTTCTTTGAGTGCACATATTAAGCACTTAAACCAGGCTTGGGTCCTTTGACCACCCTCCCCCCCCCCCCCCCCAGGAGATGAGACAGTAAGATATGCATTATAACGACAGGAAATGAGACAGAAAGATATGGGTTATAACGACATGAGATAAGGCAGCAAGATATGCATTCTAATGACAGGAGATAAGACAGCAAGATGTTGATTATAACGACAGGCGACGAGACAGCAAGATATGGCTTATAACGACAGGAGATAAGACAGCAAGATATGGCTTATAACGACAGGAGATTAGACAGCAAGATATGGATTATAACGACAGGAGATAAGACAGCAGGATATGGCTTATAACGATAGGAGATGAGACAGCAAGATTTGGATTACAACGACAGGTATAAGACAGCAAAATATGGATTATAAAGACCATATAACAAGATAAAGATTATATAGACAGTAGATGAAACAGCAGGGTGAGGATTATAAAGAATGGAGATCGAGACAGTCAGATAAAAAGAAAAGAACAAGAGACGAGATAGCAGTGTGGACATGACAGAGAGGGGGACATGAACTTGACAACACAAATCTAACCTTGGACTGAGTGGTCACCCCAGCAGCCGTTGTAGTTACCGCTGACGTCACGACGGGTAGTGACCCTGCGGTCTGCGGTGGTAGAACCGTGGGTCTGTGCTTCGGTGGTCGACCACGCCTGGCAGGCTGTGGCGTATTGGAGGATGTTGCTGGAGCTGCGGCTGATGTAGAACGTTGGTCTGCTGGAACAGCTGGCTTGCCGTCACTGCCACTATTACTTTCCTCATTGGCGCTGGGAGAATCCACAGACCGACTTTCTGACTTCTTGTTACTCTTCAAAGGCTTGATACTGTCGCGAATCTCCTCCATCTGGGCAGACGTGATGACGTAGTTGCAGCTCATGAGCCTCTTCAGTCGCCCAGCGTCAATCTCCCGCTTGAGAACAACGGTCAGAGGACTTCTGAGGTTGTCAAATCCCTCGCAGTTCTCCTTCAACCATGAATTGATACTTTCTAACGAAATGCCAATGTCTGAAGCATGTTCACGCGCTCTGTTCTCAACAGTAGCTGTGTCAACTTCTTGTTTCCCACCATGTACTTCTTTTTCATGTTTCTCTTTTATAAACATTCGCGACAGTTCCAGAATCGCTTCCAAAATTTTAGTTGAAATTGTTGTGGAGTTGAGCACTGCACAACCCAGCATGCTTTTTCTCCATTTCGCGGCATTTCGGTAGCTAGTACTTCCCTTATAGTCCACTTTGATCACAATTTCCGCATCAACTAATTTCTCCAACTTAGTCTCGGTGTCTACAGCGCTAAGTCCATGCCGCCGTCTTACAACATGACAGATTCGCTGCAAGTCGGGTCGAGCTTTGCGTCGCCTTAAATGATCAATTGTTTCTAAAATCCACTCCGTGTGTTTAGAATTGGAAGCCATACTGTTCCTTCGTTAAACATTAGCTTGGCAACAAATTAACATCAGGCGAACGACGTTGGTTTAATTCCCACGTAAACAAGACACAAAACTTCCTTGATTGCTTTCGTTAAGAAAAGAACCTAGAACACAAGTAGCGGTTTAGCTTTAACGCATGCGTACCAGCGCTCAATGATGCATTTTGGGATATAGAACAAGTTGCGGGCTAGTAGAAAGTGTGGCAGGCGCGCCGCGCGCCCGTTGTGCGTGCCTGTGTAGCACGGGCCCGTGCAGGCGCGTGTACACACACACACACACACATACACACACACACACAGGGTCTAGTCTTGTGTGATATTGCAACTCAATTCTTGCGAAATGCAAATCCGTTTGAAATGTTGTTTTGAATGCAAGGAGCTGGAGGTCTGAGTGGGCGTATGAATCTGTTTCTTTCGTGGAAACAAGAGAATCACACAAAGTAAAGACAATTTTTGAAACGAAAACTGCATTCCAAGCGCCCGTAGACCGATATACGACCACTACTAGTGTGAAACGAAGGGGGCGTGTGTGTTTGCTAACGGAGTTACTGGATGTCAAGATAACCAAATTATTTGACTGCATTAAGATCCGTCTGTTATTTATTTATCTCCTACCCTTCTGCTTCTGGCATGCACTATACGCGGGTTCATCAATTTCTTTATGTTGTCCTCCCACCATAAACGCCGGAAACTGGGGCTTCAGGCAACTTTAACCCCCCAACCCCAGTATTATTTTAGGAGCAGATGTCCCAATACCTTTCCACCTCACTACATCTAAACCTTCTCGTTCTAAGCACTTGTTTATACATTAAATGGTTTTTTTTTTCAAACATGTTTATTTTTATTTACAATCCATAATTTAGCCTAATAATAACAACAATAATATTAAGGCTTTAACCTCTGAAAGCGCCCCTGCCCATACACACACACATACACACACACACAGAGCACACACACAGAGCACACACACACACACACACACACACACACACACACACAGAGCACACAGACACACAAACATTTGGGAGCAGATACCCCACAATATTTAAACGTTCTCTTTTCAAGTATTTGTATTTACATTAAATATTATATGATAGGTGAAATTGTTCAAATTGAACACAAGAATACCTTAGGGTTCAGCCAACAGTTCTTTCGCAACTATGTTTTCAATAGTATTTAGGCATACTGTCTTTCCCGTCATCTAAAACCATGCTGTTATTTTGGTATTGTGACAAACCTGTCCACAAGCAAAATCCCCTGCATGACCTGCAAAAGTCTTCATACATTAAGTGACTTGACTTGGCACTCGACTTCCAAGTATTCTTGGTGACTTCAGGCTTGACTTGCGACTTGGTGGCAGTGACTTGGACTCGACTTGAAGGGTGATGATTTAGTTTAACATACTATACTGAGATTTAAAAAAAATTAGTCTGGACGGTGGGCCCAAAGACAGATCCCAGATACACCGTTCAACCTCCTAACAACCCCTAACGGCCCACAGCCTCCTCGAGGAGGACTCGAACGGCCATACAAGCAAGTCCTGTGCGGGTAAGGACGTGAGCGAAGATTTGGGAACCACTCCTGTAGGGAAATTCCCGTTATTGTTAATCTCCTTGGCCAAAGAGCTACTTCCGTTTGTAAAGAAGATGGCTACTTCCAGGTATCGCAACTTTCTCCGACTGCTAGAGCAGTGGCCTGTTGATAAATCTAGAGAGAAACGTGACTTGGGAGCCTTCGTTAGAAGACGCGTCGTTGAAGGATTCTCCCACGGCGAGGCGACACAAATCAATGCTGCTGAATGTGATAAAGTCTATGAGAGCTTGCATCGGATCAACACCGATTTTCACCTCCGAACTTGGAGAAGGTCGAAAGAGACCAACGCCTCGGGGGCGACTGCGGAAGCTCTACGTACTACACTTTCTGACGCAGGTCTCAAGGAGTTGTCGGGGCAGTATGTCGAAGGTCCATTCAGCAGGCTCAAAGAACAGATCTCAAAGAGGGAAACATAATATTACAACATCGACACAAGAGCAACATTCACTTTTGTTCTAAGAAATCAGACACGAACTGGTAAACAGGTGCAACAACATGTACTATTAATAACAGTAATTAAATACTGTAATTGTTTCTGACGTTGTAGTTGATGAATGACGCTTGACTGATCTGGTACAGAGCCGAGTCAGCCATACAATTTACTTGTAGTGTAGAATTTTTAGAGCTTGTGACTCAAGAAAGAAAATCTTTGTAGATTCATGTTTAAGACAATAGACTTTCATTTGTAATTTTAGTTTGGAGGCATTTAGAAGTAGCCAGCAGATCATCTTCACTGCACATCAGTGAACTAAAGTCGACAAATGCTTCGACCCTGTCTTCGTTATATCCCACAACAAACAGCGGCTGATGACACCAGTTTCCTGTTGTTTTATTCTTTGGCTTCCTGCATTAGGCCCTTGACTGGCCAGACACCTTTTGACTTGTTGGAGTCGTATCAGTGCACAGACTTATTTCAGAAATTATAAATCTATTTTAAGAAAGTATTATAAATAGTCATAGCTACCAGGTATGTCTTAAGAGATGACCTTATGTATGATGTGCAGTCTCACTGGCTGTAGTGTCCAGTGCTTTAGAGATGACCTTATGTATGATGTGCAGTCTCACTGGCTCCATTGTCCAGTGCTTTGACTTCTCCCATGGTATTTACCCGTGAAATATTAGCTGTTTAGTGGTCAGTACTTCATTGAACTGCTCCATACCACTGGCCTTATTGCAGCTACAAAGAGCAGTTAAGTGATTTCTCATGGAGCAGCTTTATAAGCACACGTTAACTTTATTAATTGCCTTTGGCTGAAGAGTGAGTTCAATAATTCTGTTGGTACCAGAGGACAGTTAAATTAGATATAAATCATTGCATGGTTTGTTTCATAGTAATGACAATTTTAACTCTGCTAGACCAATCAGGACAAAAACAACCAACATTTCAGCTCTGGAAGTTATGCCTGTAATTTGTATTCGTTTGACATTGTAAGTTACTTGTTACTAGTAGACAGACACTTGACATTGTAAGTTACTTGTTACTAGCAGACAGACACTTGACATTGTAAGTTACTTGTTACTAGCAGACAGACACTTGACATTGTAAGTTACTTGTTACTAGCAGACAGACACTTGACATTGTAAGTTACTTGTTACTAGCAGACAGACACTTGACATTGTAAGTTACTTGTTACTAGCAGACAGACACTTGACATTGTAAGTTACTTGTTACTAGCAGACAGACACTTGACATTGTAAGTTACTTGTTACTAGCAGACAGACACTTGACATTGTAAGTTACTTGTTACTAGCAGACAGACACTTGACATTGTAAGTTACTTGTTACTAGCAGACAGACACTTGACATTGTAAGTTACTTGTTGCTAGCAGACAGACACTTGACATTGTAAGTTACTTGTTACTAGCAGACAGACACTTGACATTGTAAGTTACTTGTTGCTAACAGATAAACACTTCACATTGTAAGTTACTTGTTGCTTACAAACACTTCACATTGTAAGTTACTTGTTGCTAACAGACAAACATTAGTCATTGACATTGTAAGTTACTTGTTGCTTACAAACACTTCACATTGTAAGTTACTTGTTGCTAACAGACAAACATTTGCCATTGACATTGTAAGTTACTTGTTGCTAACAGACAAACACTTGCCATTGACATTGTAAGTTACTTATTACTAACAGACAAACACTTGCCATTGACATTGTAAAGTTACTTGTTGCTAACAGACAAACACTTGCCATTGACATTGTAAAGTTACTTGTTGCTAACAGACAAACACTTGGCATTGACATTGTAAGTTACTTGTTTCTAACAGACAAACACTTGTCATTGACATTGTAAGGTACTTGTTGCTAACAGACAAACACTTGTCATTGACATTGTAAAGTTACTTGTTGCTAACAGACAAACACCTGCCATTGACATTGTATGTTACTTGTTTCTAACAGACAAACACTTGCCATTGACATTGTAAGGTACTTGTTTCTAACAGACAAACACTTGTCATTGACATTGTAAGTTACTTGTTACTAACAGACAAACACTTGCCATTGACATTGTATGTTACTTGTTGCTAACAAAATCTGGACATTGACATTGTATGTTACTTGTTGCTAAGAAACACTTGCCATTGACATTGTTTGTTACTTGTTGCTTACAGACAAACACTTGCCATTGACATTGTAAGTTACTTGTTGCTTACAGACAAACACTTGCCATTGACATTGTTTGTTACTTGTTGCTAAGAAACACTTTCCATTGACAATGTAAGTTACTTGTTGCTTACAGACAAACACTTGCTGTTTCACTTATTATGTCTTGTGTAAAGCCAGAAAACATGAAACTGTTTTAAATGACAGATCATCTAGGGAGACAATACTCAGAGAGAGAATCAAACCTGGGACTAGATGTTGCTTGCCTGGATATGTTGGATGTAAAAATAGCCAGACTGGGAAAGAGATGGTTAGCTTCTGTAAACTTTATCTGCTTAAGGAGATGGAGTATTTGTGGACTTTCTTTGTGTCATGGCTTCGCAGCTGGTAACAAATATTAGGAAAATGGCAATGCCCTTTTCAGAGACTGTGTAAAAAAAAAAAGATTTCTGGAGAACACAGTGTTCAGTTCATATAAAAAAAACTGTGTTTCATGTGTGATAAGTTAATAATTGGATGTTGCCATTGTGTTTGAGGATATATTCAGATAAAAGCATTTATATATGTCATTTAACCTAGTCATCCCGGGAAGTAGCAAAACAGACACTTTCGGCTGGGTTCACTTCCAGCAGAGAGTCAATTCTGACTTGATTATAGTGACCTGTTGATAAGATGCCTAGCTATTACTAACTAATAAAACTGTTATCGCTTGTGCACACACTTTTGTATGTGTGGACAACACAGGAATTACTACATTTACTAAAATAGCTTTTAGAGGGGTTTTCCTGGGAAAGGGGGGGGGGTGGTTTTCTGACAAAGTCAACAAATGTTAGGGCCAGTTTTGCAATGTCCAGTAAAAGACACACAACTTGATTTTATTAAACTATTTCCTAACCCTCTTCTTTCCTCTACTCCTGGATTGCCTCGCAGGATCAAGACAGGAAGAGATCTCCAGAATGGGCCCTTCTGTTCGCTTTGTCTAAAATATTTTTCAGTGTCATCTTCTGCACAGTCGACCGCTTGATTCTGTTACCATTGTATAAAATTGGCTTTATTACTAGAAATTGGGAGACTATAAATAATTTTCCCTACTGGTTGCAGTGTTAATCTGCAGCTGGTTTGTGTGGTTGTTGTAAACAGTTATATTTAAATTCACAGAGATGCGACCCGGTTAATTGTCTGCTGAATTTATGTTTACTGATAACTCCCTTATTCTGTATGAAATTTATTATTGTTTTACTCAATGAAATTGTTAGGATTCTGTGCTGACCTATGTACAGTGGTTGTATTTTGGGAGAGGGTTTTGTTCAGAAATATCACTGACATTGTTTTTTAGAAGTCACTGCTGGGGGAAGCGGGGGGGGGGGGGGGGGGGGGGGGGGGGGGGGGGGGGACAGAGTTAATGTTGTAAAAGGATGTCTTGCAGATGAGAGGGAAATAAATGGTATCAGAATGGCTGATTTGGGGTTTGGGGAGAGAAGTAAACAACTTCCAGTGAATCAGGAGGCAACAGGGAAACGCTGACATTGGATAGAAAACACACTGAGGAAGCCATTAAATGTAATTAGAATGCCTTTTTAGTGGAGTTTACTGGGTCAAAGAAATAAAGGCAGATTACAAAACACTCAGAGAAGAGAATAAGGTAGTTAAATACTTTTTCAGAATCTCTACTCACTGCCACTCCTTCTTTTTCGGTCGGTAGCAAAAATAAACATCCTGACCTGCACAGTCCGTGACGACAGCACTGGCCGTGGACCCTAAATCGTCAGGCTCACCACTTGCCTGGCTACACTACCCTAAAAAATGGATACTACTGACAGTTGCTGACATCACAACCCAGCAGAGAGACTGGCTGCTTCCAGATCCTATGCCTCATGGAAATTTACATGTCCAGCCCTGTCTTGGTTAACTCCTGTCTCGGTTAACTCCTGTCTTGGTTACCTCCTGTCTCGGTTAACTCCTGTCTCGGTTAACCCCTGTCTTGGTTACCTCCTGTCTCGGTTACCTCCTGTCTCGGTTAACTCCTGTCTCGGTTAACTCCTGTCTCGGTTAACTCCTGTCTCGGTTACCTCCTGTCTCGGTTAACTCCTCTCTCGGTTAACTCCTCTCTCGGTTAACTGCTGTATCTTCTTCAAGGAGTCCTCTCTGTCATCACTATCTTTTCTAAATCATTGTGAGATTTATTGTGGTCACTGAGTGTCGACTTGTGAACCATGATGATGTGGTTCTGTCTGCCCCCTCCAGGCTGATACGGGATGTTTTGATCACCTTTGCGACTTCAAGAATCGCATCCTGGATCGTAATCCTACAGGGCAAACTGAGATGGTCTGTTCAAATATAGGGAAGTTATAATTAGGTTATCCTGCAGTCTTGTTGGGGTAAGGGACATTATCCCTGCAGTCTTGTCTGAGTCAGGGATGTTATCCTGCAGTCTTGTCGGGGTAAGGGACATTATCTATGCAGTCTTGTTGGGGTAAGGGACATTATCTATGCAGTCTTGTTTGAGTCAGGGATGTTACCCTGCAGTCTTGTTTGGGTAAGGGACATTATCCCTGCAGTCTTGTTTGGGTAAGGGATGCTATCCCTGCAGTCTTGTTGGGGTAAGAGACATTATCCTGCAGTCTTGTTTGGCTCAGGGAGGTTACCCTGCAGTCTTGTTGGGGTAAGAGACTTTATCCTGCAGTCTTGTCTGGCTCAGGGAGGTTACCCTGCAGTCTTGTTAGGGTAAGGGACATTATCCCTGCAGTCTTGTTTGGGTAAGGGACATTATCCATGCAGTCTTGTTTGAGTCAGGGATGTTATCCTGCAGTCTAGTTAGGGTAAGAGACATTATCCCTGCAGTCTTGTTTGGGTAAGGGATGTTATCCTGCAGTCTTGTTGGGGTAAGGGACATTATCCCTGCAGTCTTGTTTGGGTAAGGGATGTTATCCTGCAGTCTTGTTTGGGTAAGGGATGTTATCCTGCAGTCTTGTTTGGGTAAGGGATGTTATCCTGCAGTCTTGTTTGGGTAAGGGATGTTATCCCTGCAGTCTTGTCTGGGTCAGGGACATTACAGTTACTCCAAGCTGTGGACACTTTTTGCAATGACTTTTATTTAATTTTTCTGTAACATTTAGGTTCAACAGTCTATATATTTTTGTATTCGGTTGATTTTTTATGATGTCTTGATATAAATATTGACTTCAGAATTAAATTATGCACTGCCAATAGTGTTAAAGAGGTTTTTAGCTACAAACATGTTTATGGATAACTTAATCTTGTCATCCCCTTATGTGATCCAAATTGTAGGCATTTTGAAGCCCCACCCTGGCTGTTTCCAGGTGCCTTGAATATAGCTGGGCCTTAAATGTGGCCTAACGGCTGAACCCGCTTTCTGGGACCTCTTCATGGGTGATCCTCTTCAGCATGGTGGCACTTTGTGTCACTGGATGTTTATCGCTTGTGTGATGTCCTGGTGGGGTACAACTTACCTACCTACCTACAAACATGTGGAGATAATCTGTAGCATGTCTCAAACCAGCAGCCTAAACAACTGTTGTCTCCCTTTAGCAAAGTCATTCGTACATTTGACAACAAAGTGAATGATTGTAGAGATTTTTGGGTATTTTCTGTACAGTTTTGTTTATAAATCTTTAATGCTCTATTTGATGGTATGATTAGATGTGGATGTGAGCACAGTATGTCAATGTTTAGTTCTGTAAAGGTATATGAAACAGTTGAATATTATATAAAAAAAACATGTAATTAATAATAATAATTATTGTTACATAAAACTGTGTTTTTGTTTTTGTTGTGCCTAAATTAACAAATGGACAGGAGTTCCATGCTAGTACATGGACATTGTTGGTTCCCTTGAGTCTACTTTGCTACCTCAGCCATGAAAGGGACATTATTTACTGACAGAGATTTTTCATCTTCGTTTTGTGGAACTGAAATTGCTTGTTCCCTGCACTGTTTCCTTCAGGCTAATAGAATCTTGACCTGTTCCCTGTACTGTTTCCTGCAGCTTTCAAAGAACATTGACTTGTTTCCTGTACTGTTTCCTGCAGCTTTCAAAGAACATTGACTTGTTCCCTGTACTGTTTTCTGCAGCTTTCAAAGAACATTGACCTGTTCCCTGTACTGTTTCCTGCAGCTTTCAAAGAACATTGACCTGTTCCCTGCACTGTTTCCTGCAGCTTTCAAAGAACATTGACTTGTTTCCTGTACTGTTTCCTGCAGCTTTCAAAGAACATTGACTTGTTCCCTGTACTGTTTTCTGCAGCTTTCAAAGAACATTGACCTGTTCCCTGTACTGTTTCCTGCAGGCTTTCAAAGAACATTGACTTGTTCCCTGTACTGTTTTCTGCAGACTTTCAAAGAACATTGACTTGTTCCCTGTACTGTTTCCTGCAGCTTTCAAAGAACATTGACTTGTTCCCTGTACTGTTTTCTGCAGCTTTTAAAGAACATTGACCTGTTTCCTGTACTGTTTCCTGCAGGCTTTCAAAGAACATTGACTTGTTCCCTGTACTGTTTTCTGCAGGCTTTCAAAGAACATTGACTTGTTCCCTGTACTGTTTCCTGCAGGCTTTCAAAGAACATTGACTTGTTCCCTGTACTGTTTTCTGCAGGCTTTCAAAGAACATTGACTTGTTCCCTGTACTGTTTTCTGCAGGCTTTTAAAGAACATTGACTTGTTCCCTGTACTGTTTCCTGCAGGCTTTCAAAGAACATTGACTTGTTCCCTGTACTGTTTTCTGCAGACTTTCAAAGAACATTGAGTTGTTCCCTGCACAGTTTCCTGCAGGCTCATAGAATATTGACTTGTTCCCTGTACTGTTTCCTGCAGGCTTTCAAAGAACATTGACTTGTTCCCTGTACTGTTTCCTGCAGGCTTTCAAAGAACATTGACTTGTTCCCTGTACTGTTTTCTGCAGGCTTTCAAAGAACATTGACTTGTTCCCTGTACTGTTTTCTGCAGGCTTTTAAAGAACATTGACTTGTTCCCTGTACTGTTTTCTGCAGGCTTTCAAAGAACATTGACTTGTTCCCTGTACTGTTTTCTGCAAGCTTTCAAAGAATATTGACTTGTTCCCTGCACTGTTTTCTGCAGGCTTTTATAGAACATTGACTTGTTCCCTGCACTGTTTTCTGCAGGCTATCATAGAACATTGACTTGTTCCCTACATTGACACACTACTCATGGGTTAGGAGTAGAGGCATTTACACACCACTCAGGGGTCAGAAGTTGAGGCATTTACACACCACTCAGGGTTCAGGACTGGTGGCATTTACACAACACTCAGGGGTTAGAAGTGGAGGCATTTACACACGACTCGGTGGTGGGGACTCTAGCCATTTAGTCAGAACATGTTTGTTGTCCTACCGTGCATACATAAATAAGTAAGTGGCTCTTGAGAAGTTTTTATAAATGAGTTGAGGATATTACATTACTTTATAATTCTCTCTCTGGATTCTGGGCTGGAGCCCTTTGACAGCCAGATACCTCAAACATTGAGAGAAAACTTGGCTACGCTGGGTGTAATCCCATCCATGCTCTAGGACGTCTAGGTCTTGTGCAGCATAATCTCCTAGTTACATCCACCTGTGTGGATGTGAAGTTTTAGTAATGGTCTTGCAAATATTATTTCTGAAATAGTTTGAGGAAATGTTACTTCTGTGTTGGGTCACAAGAAAAGTCTTTAAATTTGCCAACATTACTCTGATATGTGTGTGTATGCTGGGGGGAAGGGGGGATGTAGGTGTGTAAAAACCACATAAAGCAAAAGTGTGTGTTTGTGTGAGACCTTCACAGTAAGTGTGAAAGAATTCACGACCAGTATGTGTGTTGAACACAAATAGACGCCTGACAGTTCTGTTGTCTATATCTGATTATGCCGCTAGGCATCATATGTCATCAGAAAATTGGCAGCCGAGCCAGGGCACGCTCGGTTGCACGATATGCCTTGATGTTATGCAGTCTCACGGTGTCAGTGACTCTTTCAATCCATCTTCTTCTTGGTCTTCCTCTGCATCTTGGTGTTTAGATTTTCAAGTTGTACGCTCTAGCTGCTAGCATTGTTGATTTCATTCTCATTAGCTGTCCAAACCATTTCATTCTTTGTTTCTCAATAAATTTGACAATGGGTGTTGTTCCAGTAGTTCTTGTGACCACGTCGTTTCTCACTCAATTTCTTCTGGTTTTGTTTACAGCCATTCTAAAACATCTCATCTCACAGGTGGTTAGTTATTAGTTTTCTCTCCCGTTCTTTTGTCAATGTCCAAGTCTGACACTGGTAACCTAAAGTCGGAACAAATATTGTATTTATAATTTGTCTTTTTGTCTCTATTCGGATAGCAGGGTGTTTTCATATTGAAGCAAGTTGGTACGTGATCTTGTTGGATTCTTGTTTCATTCTCTCTGTCTATTTTACCATTGTTTGTAAAGATGCTTCCCAAGTATTTAAATTCTCGTACTTGTTTCAGACTGATCTTTATGTTGATGGTTTGTTGCTCTCTACATATTCTCATGACTTATTTTTTCCCTCTCCAAAATTGATCTCCATGTGATGTTTAAGGCAACTGTCGTATAGTTGGTTTTATGTGGTCCTGCAGCTATTTACTGTCCCTGTGTAATATGCACCGATCGTCGACAAAGAACAGCTCATAGAAGTCCTCCTGTTTATCAACATCTGGTGTTGTTATGTCTATTTTATTAATACAGTCCATTAGTATTATAAAAAGGTGAAAGAACACACCCTTGACATACTCCTGATGTTACTGGGAGCCAGCTCTTGTTCTGATAACGCTTACACTTTTTCTGTAAATAGCTGTAACACAGTCTAGCATTGTTTCATTTATACCACAGTGTTTAAGGACACACCATAGTCAATCTCTGTTCACTCCGTCATTAGCCTTTTCGCTAATGTGACAGTAAACTATTTCAAATTGCCCCCCACCTATTCTCTGTTAGCCTTTTTGGAGGTCATTGTGCCATAGATAGACAATAAATCAAATGGTTTGGTCATGTAACAAGATTGGCAAGAGACAGGGCCCCACAGAGAGCAGTGTTATACAGATACAGCGGTAACAGAGCCAGAGGTCGACCACGCAGTAAAATCAGAGACAGAAAAGTACTTTATACAAAGCGAACAGAAGAGCCCGTTCCTAGGAGATCCTGGCCTGACGCCGCGAGGCATGAAGAAGATTGTAAACAGAAAAAAAAAAAAAAATACCAATGATGCAAGCATTTTGTGTAGGGTACCCAAAGCCTAATAATAGTTCTGGTATATCTGAAGAGCTGACAACACCACCAACCCAGTGTCCAATGATCTATAAAATACAGGCCTAACACTACATGTTTTGGAAAAAAGAATTTAAATTGAAGAACAAGTCTCTCTAGAACAAAAACGTAGTCTCAATGAAAGTTCCAAATGACAGCTAATTAAACATTGAAAAAAACATTGGAAAACCTAGATTCAACCGCAGATTCACAACGTCAATATGAGAAGAAATATATGAACAATAGAGCAACCTACGAATAGAAAGAAACAATAAATAAAGATAAGCTGTATCATGAATTCAGCTATTTGTTTATAACACAAATCTTCATAAAACTAACAACTGACCCATTAGATGCTATGTCCTGACTATATGTCCGTTTTGTTTCTTTTCTTCCCAAGTTAAGCATTCCTTTTAAATTGCATTTGACTGAAAAACTAGAAAGTTAAAGAAAAAAAAAAGGGGGGGGGGAGACACACTACCGACACAGCCAGTTGATTATTTGATGACGCCGTTCCGTTCAACACCCCCGTTGTTCTGGGACATTGTTATTATATTTGTGACACTGACAGATTGTCTACCAGTCTCATATTGTGTTCAATAAACGTCAGCGAGAGATGCAGACATCATTACTGGCTCTGATTGCGTTGAGCATTGATTGGAGTTAGCTCTCACATGCTGGTTTGAAAGAGACACTGTTATCTCATCCTACCTCCGACCCACCCCCCCCCCTCTCTCCCCACACCAAAATTTGTTTTTGTTGACGTCCCATGTCTTTGTCGACGTCCACTTGTCTTTGTCGATGTCCCCTGTCTTTGCAGACATCCCCTTGTCTTTGTCGAAGTCCCCGGTCTTTGTCGATGTCCCCGGTCTTTGTCGACGTCCTTTGTCTTTGTCGACGTCCTTTGTCTTTGCCGACGTCCCCGGTCTTTGTAGACGTCCTCTTGTCTTTGTCGACGTCCCTTTGTATTTGTCGACGTCCCCGGTCTTTGTTGACGTTCCCTTTGTATTTGTCGACGTCCCCGGTCTTTGTCGACGTCCTTTGTCTTTGTCGACATCCCTTGTCTTTGTCGACGTCCCTTGTCTTTGTCGAAGTCACCTTGTCTTTGTCGACGTCCCCTTGTCTTTGTCGACGTCCCCGGTTTTTGTCGACGTCCCGTGTCTTTGTCGACATCCCTTGTCTTTGTCGAAGTCACTTTGTCTTTGTCGACGTCCCCTTTTCTTTGTCGAAATCACCCGTCTTTGTCGACGTCCCCGGTCTTTGTCGACGTCCCTTGTCTTTGTCGACATCCCTAATCTTTATCGACGTCGCATGTCTTTGTCGAAGTCACCGATCTTTGTCGAAGTCCCCTTGTCTTTGTCGAAGTCCCCTTGTCTTTGTCGAAGTCCTCTTGTCTTTGTCGACGTCACCCTGCCTTTCAGCGTCTGGTTGCGTTTTGTCCCTCACCAACATGCTAAGGGCGAGGAGGGGAGGGGCACTCAGGATGCCTGAACGCCCTTGTTTTCTCGCCCCCCGCCCCCTCTCAACCCCACGTATACACATTTTTCATCGCATCAATCACTGACTGGGATGTCTGCAGACAGTTATTAATATATGTTGTCCCCAAGCGATAATAATATAGAAGAGGAAGGTACGCAATATGGCTGACAACACTGACGTCAAGCAGAAGCTACAAAAGCAGCAGACAGGCCCAGCTCGATCTATTTCTCAAACCTCCAACGTTTCAGTTGCACTGGGTTAGTAAGTAAAGATCTGGATGGGGGTGGGGAGTGGGGGGGGGGGCGGAGAGGGGGGGGGGGGAAACATGTACTAAAACAATCAAAAGTTTCAAACTTCTCTGGTTGTGATACTCGTTGCTAAGACTCCGGTGGAAAAGTTCCATTGTTTCTGTGCGTTGGCTTCATAGTGAAAGTTTGTATTCGGTGAATTTGCGTAAACTAACTCTTCTGGAGGGGGAGGAAGGGAAAGGGGGGGGGGGGAATTATCAAGATAACAACAAGATATTTGCCAGACATTCCCCCACCCCCCCCACACCCCCCCCCCCCCCCCCCCCCCCTTAGATATCAGAAGCCTTTTCAGGGAAGAATTTTGTTTAGTTCATAAAGTGTTTCATTGAACTCAGCCCAAGATAGGAATCGTTCTGTGATTATTATTATTATTATTGTGTGCTAAATGGCAGATTTAAAAGCAAAATACTTGAAATAGTATAAAATGTATCAAAAAAGGGTTAAAACGAGAATGTCTGTGGATGGTAGGTATTGGGAAGCTACTTCTTAAACAATGATGGAAAGGGGGCAATGTATGTTGAGGAAAGGGGGCGTGAGTGAGCCCTTCTACTCATTTTGGGAGTTTTCACAGATTCCGGAATTTATGATAAATAAATATCTGAATAATGTTTACAATTTCTGTCCTGGCAGTATTTATATAATGTCATCCCCTTTACCAGGACGGAAACAAAAGATGTCATCTGACTGTCTTCGTGCCGGCGCTGCCGTCATAGCTGCTTGTCACGTGATTGCACTGATGATCATGTCGTTGCCTCGAGTGCTGCCTCAGTCGACCATCGACCCAACCACGTCTGTGAATGCGACTTTCAACAGCGGCATGGACGCCGCTTTGAGGCAGCTCTTGCTTGATCTGCATAACGAATACAGGAGAGAGGAGACCAACGCTGCCAACATGAACAAGCTGGTGAGATACTGGCCTGGGTGGCCAGAGGACATTGTGGGAAATTGATTGTGTGGATATAGGACATATGTGTGGAAGTGATGGTGTGGGGGTCTGGCATCTGTGTGTAATTGTTAATGTGGATATAGAACATGTGTGTGGAAGTGATAGTGTGGGGGTCGGGCATCTGTGTGTAATTGTTAATGTGAATATAGGACATGTGTGTGGAAGTGATAGTGTGGGGGTTGGGCATCTGTGTGTAATTGTTAATGTGGATATAGGACATGTGTGTGGAAGTGATAGTGTGGGGGTTGGGCATCTGTGTGTAATTGTTAATGTGGATATAGGACATGTGTGTGGAAGTGATAGTGTGGGGGTGGCTCATTTAGGTGAAAGAAAGTGTGCTTCAAATAACATTTTAAAATAGCATTTTATGAGGAGACGACTAATATTCGATAATTAAAAATCGTCTGGAAAGACGGAAAGGTGTCAATCAATGAAGATTTTTGATCAATTGACTGGTGTGTTATTTGATTACTAAATCTTCCCTGATTGGTTATTTGGTTTTAATCATTGAGTTTATTGGTTTGCATTGTCTCCGGAAACAGTTGAAAGTCTACAGTCCATTAGGAATTTACAGACAGCAAGATGGAAAAATAAGATTGTCGCTTCTCAGGCAGGAAAGGAAGACATTAGAAGGGCATTAACTTTCAATCAATATAATGTATTTTGCAAATAATATGGGTTGTCTCCCTGAGTCTAAAAGCTATTTTTTTCAGGTATTATGAAATCTATGAAACATAAATAAAGTGAGCTGTACCCTGAGAAGCAATTACTTGATTCACAAACACGGAAACATTCCTGGCCCATTGGCAACACCCCTGACTGTTAAGTCCCCGCCCGCAGTGAAGATCTGAACATGCATGTTGTAAAACATTGATTAATTAGAGTGCTTTTTTTGAATTCCTGGAGGATCTGCCTGAGAGGCAATAGAAGTAGTATAATATTATACCCCACTAGGACATCACACAAGCGATAAACACAAGATGACACGAAGTGCCACCATGTGGATGAGGATCACCCGTGGAGAGGTCCCAGAAACCGCGTTCAGCTATTAGACCATATTTATGGCCGAGCTATATTACGGCCCCTGGCAAAAGCCAGGGTGGGGCTTCAAAATAACTAAAATTTGCCTTCCACGAAGAGATAACTGGTAACAAACAGAGGCGAGGAACTAGTCTACATACTAATAAATCAGATCTGCAAAATGAATGCACACACACAATTTAAATTTTGAAACAACACTGACATCCAGAAGTGGACGAACAACCGCAATTTTCCACCGGTGAACGAGTAGAAGAAAAAGAAGACCATTGATATTTTGATACACTGTCGTTTCAGGAGTGGTCGTCGTACTTAGAGCAGGAAGCAGCCAGGTGGGTGGCTGGCTGTCAGTTCAAACATCAAGAGGAGCCATCCTGGGGCGAGAACTTGTTCCGCAGCACCGCCAACACGAGTGCGGACGTCACGGTCAGTAACGGGGTCAATGCCTGGGAGTTGGAGCGATACACTTTCCTGGGAGACTCGACCAGCATCTCGTGCTGTGACGGCAAGAAGATGACGTGTTGTCACTACACCCAGGTCTCTTGTAATCTCTTTGTCTGTTTGTCTGTCTGTCTGTTTGTCTGCTTGTCTGTCTGTCTGCCTGTCTGTCTGCGTGTTTGACTGTTTATTGACTAACTGTCTTTCTGAAAACTACTCACTGTGTTCCATTTAAACCTACAGTGTATGTGAACGTGTGTGTGTGTATGTACGCTTACGCGCAAGCATGCTTCCGTATGTAGACATGATTATGTAGACTAATATAAAATCATTAAGCTTTACAACGTTGGCAAGAATCTAAAATAATACAAATGGCCGAATGATTATATATTTACTCGACATGACCAATACAAGAAACAGTGAATCGAAAAAAAAAATAAAACACAGAATAAGCAAGAGAGTAAACAAACGAACATATTTAATGATCAAGTGAACGAAGAAATACATAGACGAACAAGCAAACAAAGTGACGAACAAATTAAATATAATGAGGACGAAGGAACAAATCGATGATGGATAGAATAAAATGAAGTTGAAAAAAAATTATGACTGTTTGAATGAAGGAAGGGATGAATGCAGTTTTCCTCCTCCTCTCTTTCTACATGTCACCCTCCAGTGGGGCATAGGCTCTCAACCAACTCACGCATCAAGTAGTTCTAATCTTTTGCTATTGTACGCAGCTCAACCCGTGTCATCTTGATCTTTTACCTTCACTCTCTAGTTCTCTTCTCCATGTTTTTGTATGCTTTTATTTCTATGCCCCCGTTTGTTCCATTGCAAAGACATTCTAGTTATATTGTTATTTCGGTTTTCTCAACGTGTATCCTATCTAGAGCCCGCGTTTTTTCTTTACCTCTTGGTCTACTGAAAATTCTTTCCTTCTCTCCCAAACTCAGCATTAGTGATCCTATCAAACCCTTTAATTCTGTCTAATCTTCCCAGGCACCAGTTAATGAATGTTTTTAGTTAATTTGTAGATGTTCTCCATGTTTTAGTCCCATACAACAATACTGATTTAACGTGAGAATTGAACATTTTAAGTTCAGTATGCTTTAATTCTCTTTGACCTCCACAAATTTCCTAGTTGTATGAAAGCTCCTCTTGTGTTTTGTGTTCGTATTTTAATATCTCTATCAGTTCCCCCATCTTTATCTACATTATTACCCAGATAGATGTACTACACGTCTTGGAGTGGGGTATCACTAAGAGGAACAAAATTACTAAAAACCTAGCTTATTTTCATTATCGATGTCTTTCCCCTATGGGTTTTTTGGACCTAATTGTTGTGATCTCGCATCAAGTATATTTAATTGATCTTGTCAATGATTTCGTGAATGGGACAGAAAAGAAATATAGTCAGCAGAGTCTAGACCATTAAGCTGTTGTGTAGGGGTCCACTGAATTCCGCTCCTGGTGTTAGTAACTGCTGTCTTCATAATCCAGTCTATTGCAAGAAGAAATAGGAGAGGCGACAAAGGCTATCAAGGTTGCACGCCTGTTCTTATTTCAAATGTTAACTTTAGACTTTAGCAATTGGTAAAGTCTTTACATGCTTAACATAGGGTAGCATGTGTCAGCGAAAGTTGGAGAAGTACCAAAGATATGGAATGAAAGTTAAATGAATTTTAAGAAAGAAAATAAGAAAACATGAACACAAAATGGGATCGATTTTTTAAAAAGTGAGATCAGAGAAATGTCTGAACAAGTACATGTATCGACCGCAATAAGACAAAGAAGGTGGAGATATATTGGGTACACTTTCAGAGGAAATGAGCAAAGAATTACAAAACACGCATGGGAAACAAACTGGGTCGCAAATGGGTACCAGGATGGGCTGTCCTGGGAAAGTAAAGACAGCCGGCGTAATGCTGACCACATTACCCACCGAGTGCTGATGGTCAGTAAAAATATGGGCGCTCTTCCCATATGCCCGATACGCCTAAAGGCGTGAAAGGGATCTTTACTTTTTACTTACATGGGAAACAAACGGTCTGAGAAAAAGAGAAGGTCCAAGGAAAACATTAAGGAGCACATTTTTAGTGGGTCTTCCCCCTGTGCCTAGGGCAGCTCCTAGGCCAGAAGTCACAGCTCTCCATGTCTGGCGGTTGGTTGCAACCTGCTTTAGGATGTTTGTTAGGCCCATGGTTGAGCCTTCTCTGATGATGGTTCTTCGTGGAGTCTCTCTTAGTCTTCCCCGTTTTCTTTTCCCTTCTGGTGTCCATATTAGGGCTGGATGGGGGGGGGGGCGGGGGGGGGGGGGGGAGCTTGTCTTATCCATTCTGATTGCATGTCCGATGTAGTTCCAGAGAACATTATCACGAGAGGCTAAAAATGTTGGGCTGAACTGCAAGGCATAAATCAAATGTAAAGCATTGGTTCCAGTGACGAGTTTGGGCTGATGCATTGTGTAAACTAACAAGAAGCACCAACTCCACAGATCATTTGGGCTACCACCGAGTATCTGGGATGTGCCATCACAAAGTGCCCCGTCCTCCAGGGAGAAACAGATTTGTTCGACTACACAGACGCCTGGTACCTCGCATGTTATTACTATCCGCCGTAAGTCTGAGACCGTTGTTTATCGAATCACTTGCTTAGCATCTGGTTCTGTTGTCTTTTGCTAACGTAATCCTTGGCCAGATTGTTATTTCTCTGGCTGCTTATGTTTTTCTAGTTGATTATGTTTATCTATTTGTTTTTATCTAGCTGGCTACCCAAACCCAGTTGTTTATATAACTGTTTATTTATAACTTGTTTATATAGCTGTTATTTAAGCTGTTAGTTTATATAGTTGTTCATCTAGTTTTTGGTATGCACTTGCTTGTTTATCTAGTATTAATCATTTAGGTCATGTGAATCTGTTTGTTTGTGTGTCTATCAGTTTGTTTTTTTAGTTGTTTGTAATGCAGTTTGTGTAGTAAAATGTTTACCAAGCAGTTTGTGTATTAAGTTGTTTACCAATCAGTTTGTTTATTGGGTAAGGAAACACCAGCAGCCAGGCCCTGACTCCTTCCAAATCTGAGATGATGCTGAATTAGCACTTGATGAAATCCTGGTCTTCAGTTATAAAACTGTTTCATTTCTTTGTTGTTTGACTCGTTGTTTTGAGTCTGTTGAAAATGGGGAAGTTTAACTCTGATGCCTGGAGGTTTGACAAATATTCCTTCTTTAAAAGTTAAGCACGGCATCAGATTGAATAGTTGAGTTTATTCCCTCCTTCCCTTCTGGAGCTTCACTTCTGCACACTTGTGTGGTTCTAGTTGACCAGACTTGTGCAGATCTACTTAACCAGACTTGTGTAGATCTACTTAACCAGACTTGTGTAGATCTACTTAACCAGACTTGTGCAGATCTACTTAACCAGACTTGTGTAGATCTACTTAACCAGACTTGTGTAGATCTACTTAACCAGACTTGTGTAGATCTACTTAACCAGACTTGTGCAGATCTACTTAACCAGACTTGTGTAGATCTACTTAACCAGACTTGTGCAGATCTACTTAACCAGACTTGTGTAGATCTACTTAACCAGACGTGTGTAGATCTACTTAACCAGACTTGTGCAGATCTACTTAACCAGACTTGTGTAGATCTACTTAACCAGACTTGTGCAGATCTACTTAAACCAGACTTGTGTAGATCTACTTAACCAGACTTGTGTAGATCTACTTAACCAGACTTGTGGGCATCTACTTGATCAGACTTGTGTGAATCCACTTGACCAGACTTGTATGGATCGACTTGGTCGAACGGTCAAGTTATTCTCCTCGCAGCCCGGGGGTCCGACTGCGTTGTTCCGTTTAGTGCAGTATTTTCCCAGAAGTCTCAGTGATTATACCTTATACGGAGTTCGCGCTGTCAGTGACGCTGTCGGCATCGCCCTGACTTTAATAGTCTGTACTTCGAAATAAAATAGACTTAACCAGTAAAACTTATTTACACAAATCCAGAATTTGCGACCAATTACATGACAACTCAAACTCAACAGACAAGACAGGATGACCGGTAGATTCAAATGTATTTCCTTTCCTCCCATAGCGGCAACGTTCTCGGTCAGCAGCCCTTCACTACCGGACTGGACCAGTGTACGGCCTGCTCGGCCAGTAACCCGGACTGTGACGTTGGTTTGTGCTACTTTGGTACGTATCTGACAGTTAGTAGTATCGTTCCCGTACAGAGCGTGCCCACCAGCGACTATACTGTCTTAGATGCAGACACTGAACACTTTCGGAGTGGTGCAGGACAGTGCGGGAGTCAGCTTGAGGAAATCAGGACGCGTGGCTAGTGTAGTCGCCACGAACTGTGCAAGTTTCAATTTTTAGTCTCCCTACCACCAAAACTTCCTTTTCCGACATGAAAGGGGAAGCTGGGAGCGGACAAAGGAAACATTCTGAAGATCATTTATGAATAAATTCTCATAGAAGACGCGATAAAAAAGACATGTAGTTGCGTATCCTTCACAGGACGTCGCAGAACCAACCCCAACATTTGTGGCTGTTGTAATTTTTTTAGGCAAATTTTACGTTCTGTAGTTTGCCATTGCTCCTGAGCAATCAGCTTTCTGTGCCATTGTCGAAACCAAGGCAAGATAGATCGTCGGCACCTAGGATCAAACCCGGCACCCCGGCATTAGGAAGCGCGTTCGCAACGCCAGAGCCACAGACGCCGACAGACACGAGGTAAGATGAAATAAAATGTGTCAGAATGTGTGAACCAGGAATTCGGTGTCGATCCGGCGAGGAGGGAAGTGTCAGAGGAAGAGAACGACAAGTTTATCATCAATGTTCTCTAGGAAGTTAACATTTACACTTTAGGACATTTGCTGCGGGAGACAGAGCACTTATGGGTAAGCCCGGTGTGCTATGCTATCGATTCTGAAACCAATAATAAGTAATGTCGAACACGAAAAAAAAATCTCTATCTCATATCGCGAATCGAACCAGTGTCTCCTACACGTGAGCCCAGAGCACTACCACTGTCTCATGCACGTTCAGTGGTTTTTTGACATTTTCTTGTCCATGCCATGATGTCAGATAGTCCAGTCTCTTTCCTCTTTGCTTTCCTCAACAACTTGTTATTGATCCCGATGGTACTCTATCCAGCACGTACGTAGTTGCTGCCTGAAGGATGTCCACGATTAAAATGGTAGGCAGTATCCGCAAATGGAATGGGAATAGAAAACAACACACACGCAATCCAGGAAGATACCGCATAGAGAGAGAGAGAGAGAGAGAGAGAGAGAGAGAGAGAGAGAGAGAGAGAGAGAGAGAGAGAGAGAGAGAGAGAGAGGGCTGTGATCCTCAGTTCAGCCTACCATCAGTGAGAAGACGGTACTTGATTGTTGTTTTCCTTCTTCATTTTATTTTCCTTCATGCTCTTTTTTTTCCTGATTACGTAGTTCCATTATTATACAAGTTACAAATTGTTTCCAACAGTTTCTTGTTCCTTGCACTTTTCAGATGTTACTCGATGTTAAAGACAAGGCAAGGCATCCAGGAAAGAATTCTTAAAGCTGGCGATGAAACCTCGTCTTCAAATACCTCACATTGTAGCTTTACTTGACTCGTCTGCCATCGCTGGATCCAGTTAACATAAACATGACTCGTCGGGCAGCATTCAACAGGAAAACAAAACAAAGTAGAAATTCACTAAGTCACGCAAGAGCTGTTTCAGTAAGTTGCTGAACTAGAAAGACAAAAACTCATGAACCGACCTAACAAAGCAGGAAAACATTCAACACAACTAACAGAAAATAATAACAGTTGCAAACAGAATTAACAAGATAGAATATAAGTTATAACCAGAACTAACAAGATATAAAGACATATACACAAAACTAACGATATTGAATGACGTTTATAAATTGAACTAATAAGATAACATGACAATTATAAATAAAAAACAAAATAACCCAGATTAATATGACAGCTAGAAACAGAACATGGTAACATAACAGTGACTCTCTGTGATACTGGAGAGTTTAGATTATATTCTTCTTCTCAATCTTGCTACTACTCCTATTGTTTTTATTAGTAACAAGCAGTGGGGACAATAAGATAAGCATCAACAAGAGAAGTGTTACTGCAGCCCCTTGGGTGGTCAGGAAGGACAATGTCCGCGTTTTACAGGACATCAAGAAGGACAATGTCCGAGTTTTACAGGATATAAAGAAGGATACTGTCCAAGTTTTACAGGACATCAAGAAGGACAATGTCCGAGTTTTACAGGATATAAAGAAGCATACTGTCCAAGTTTTACAGGACATCAAGAAGGACAATGTCCGAGTTTTACAGGATATAAAGAAGCATACTGTCCAAGTTTTACAGGATATAAAGAAGCATACTGTCCAAGTTTTACAGGACATCAAGAAGGACAATGTCCGAGTTTTACAGGATATAAAGAAGCATACTGTCCAAGTTTTACAGGACATCAAGAAGGACAATGTCCGAGTTTTACAGGATATAAAGAAGCATACTGTCCAAGTTTTACAGGACATCAAGAAGGACAATGTCCGACTTTTACAGGACACCAGGAAGGACAATGTCCAAGTTCTAAAAGGACACCAAGAAGGACAATTTACAAGTTTTAACAGGACATCAAGAAGGACAATTTACAAGTTTTAACAGGACATCAAGAAGGACAATTTACAAGTTTTAACAGGACACCAAGAAGGACAATTTACAAGTTTTAACAGGACATCAAGAAGGACAATTTACAAGTTTTAACAGGACATCAAGAAGGACAATTTACAAGTTTTAACAGGACATCAAGAAGGACAATTTACAAGTTTTAACAGGACATCAAGAAGGACAATTTACAAGTTTTAACAGGACATCAAGAAGGACAATTTACAAGTTTTAACAGGACATCAAGAAGGACAATTTACAAGTTTTAACAGGACATCAAGAAGGACAATTTACAAGTTTAACAGGACACCAAGAAGGACAATTTACAAGTTTTAACAGGACATCAAGAAGGACAATTTACAAGTTTTAACAGGACATCAAGAAGGACAATTTACAAGTTTTAACAGGACATCAAGAAGGACAATTTACAAGTTTTAACAGGACATCAAGAAGGACAATTTACAAGTTTTAACAGGACATCAAGAAGCACAATTTACAAGTTTTAACAGGACATCAAGAAGGACAATTTACAAGTTTTAACAGGACACCAAGAAGGACAATTTACAAGTTTTAACAGGACATCAAGAAGGACAATTTACAAGTTTTAACAGGACATCAAGAAGGACAATTTACAAGTTTTAACAGGACATCAAGAAGGACAATTTACAAGTTTTAACAGGACATCAAGAAGGACAATGTCCAATTTCTAAAAGGACAAACATGATTTAATTCCTGACACCAGGAGGAGATAATCGCCCTAGTTTGGTGATGAAAACAGGTGGAACTACTGTAGTTGAGCTGGTATAAATGGATTCACTGAGCACAGACTCTGGGAATCTCAAGAAGGAAAATGAGTGGTGGTGGGACACACACACACACACACACACACACACACACACACAGAGAGAGAGAGAGAGAGAGGGAGAGAGAGAGAGAGAAGGAGAGAGATGAGATAATATCTCTGATGTTTTAAAGAAAAATGGTGACATAAGCTGCTCAACCCGGTACATTATTATCGGCACATTTCCGTTTCCCCCGTACGATGGTGTAATGCTGTCCTATAGGGAGGTGTAAAATACCACAATCCACGAGAAAAGACCATGGATTAAGCACTTCTTCCCACTAGCACAAAGCCTGGACACAATTCTAGAGACCATCTGACCCTATTATTATTACTATAATTACAAAGAAGACACCAAAGACAGCGCAACCTGTTGCCCTCACAAAATGATCCGTCTCGTCTGTCAGGAAATAAACACGACCGCTCATCTCACTTTATCTAGCACTTTACATCTCAACATCACTCTCTACTATGGTACCAAAACTGTCCTGGTATTTCTAGACTGGACGGCAGAAGAGACAACCTTTAACATGAATGTATTTTTCAATAAACAATAACAAAAGATAACTGTTATCAAGTGCTTCTCTCACATGTGAACTTTACCGCACTTTTTAAATTTATTAAATCTGTGCTAATTTTATAACGATTTTCTGTCATCATTTCGTGCCCTAACCTTTTTCTCGGCTCCAGCCGAAGCATGGGGTATTCTTGCAGCAACTTGTTTTATATGCCAGTGCCATCTGTCTTCGCTGCTGTTTGACTGGCACTAGGTCAGCAAGAAGGGTTTTGTGAAAACTGAACCTTGCGAGAACTGAACCACAAGAGGACTGAACCACGAGAGGACTTAACTACGAGAGGACTGAACCACGAGAGGACTGAACCACGAGAGGACTGAACCACGACAGGACTGAACCACAACAGGACTGAGCCCCGAGAGGACTGAACCAGGACAGGACTGAGCCCCGAGAGGACTGAACCAGGACAGGACTGAGCCCCGAGAGGACTGAACCACAAGAGGACTGAACCACGAGAGGACTGAACTACGAGAGGACTGAACCACAAGAGGACTGAACCAAGACATAATTAAACCACGACAGGACTGAACCACGACAGGACTGAGCCACGAGAGGACTGAACCACGACAGGACTGAGCCCCGAGAGGACTGAACCACGACAGGACTGAACCACAACAGGACTGAGCCACGAGAGGACTGAACCTCGAGAGGACTGAACCACGAGAGGACTGAACCACGTCAGGACTTAACCACGATAGAACTGAACCATGACAGGACTTAACCATGACAGGACTGAACCACGAGAGGACTGAACCACAATAGGACTGAACCACGACAGGGCTGTACCACTACAGGACTGAATCATGAGAGGACTGAACCACGAGAGGACCAACCACAACATGACTTAACCACGATAGGACTGAACCATGACAGGACTTAACCATGACAGGACTGAACCATGAGAGGACTGAACCACAATAGGACTGAACCACGACAGGGCTGTACCACTACAGGACTGAACCATGAGAGGACTGAACCTGAACCATAAGAGAACTTGGCCCAACGTAATGTAAGTCTGTTAAGTCTGTAAGTCTGTTAAGTCTGTAAGTCTGTTAAGTCTGTTAAGTCTGTAAGTCTGTAAAGTCTGTGAGTCTGTTAAGTCTGTAAGTCTGTTAACTGTAAGTCTGTTAAGTCTGTAAGTCTATAAGTCTGTTAAGTCTGTAAGTCTGTTAAGTCTGTAAGTCTGTTAAGTCTGTTAAGTCTGTAAGCCCAAGGTTGACCAGTTGTAATTTCTGATAGACACCCATAAACAGATATGTCTTGTCCCTGTGTGGCTGTCTGCAAAAAAAATTCAGAGTTGAGTGAGAAAGGTGGAGAAAGACAAAGAGAGGAGCTAGAGAGAGGAAGGGGGCCAAACAATGAGAGATGCAAGGAAAGAGATAAAGAGAGGAGGGGAGGGGAGAGAACTAACAAGACAAGAAATAGCAAGATAGAGAGAGAAACACAGAGTTAGAGATGACAGAGAGAACTAGAAGGATGTGAGGATAGGCTAAAACTGAGTGACAAACGGAATGAGAGACATAATTGAGGTGGTGTGAATAAATGACAACAGTGAGTGAGTGAGAGAGAGAGAGAGGCAGAGAGAGAGGGAGGGAGGGGGAGAGAGAGACAGAGAGAGACAGAGAGAGAGAGGGAGAGAGAGAGAGAGTCAGAGAGAGAGAGAGAGTCAGAGAGAGAGAGAGAGAGAGAGAGAGAGAGTCAGTGACAGGGAGTTGCTGCCTGGGATAACCACACACGTGTCAGAGACTCAGAGAGACATTGCATGGCTGTTACGTTTGTATATTTCAATCAAATATGAGACGCAGGTCGTTTGTTCCTTCGAAGTTGGAGTGCATTTTCCCGACAGGCAAGGAACCAACAGTCTGCATACAATTAGGCCAGATCTGTAAAATAAGTGCACACACCAAACACAGGTTTTGAACAAAGTTGAAGTCCAGAAATAGACAAACAACCAGGACTTTCTACTGGAGTCTCATCATCATGTAGCAGGTCCTTTGCAGAACGTCGCTCTCATCACAGTGTGCCTGTATGAAACTCTGTCTCTTGCCAGTTCTCCCGCCTCATGAACTTTCACACTCAAGGAGTCACTTATTTCCTGTGCCCATCTTCGTGTTGGTTGGCCTCTGCCCCTCCTTCCTGGTACCATGCCTTCTGCTAATTTTGCCCAATCCGCCGTGGCACTTGATATGACCAAAATATTTCAGCTTTCGAGAAAGGATGCTGTTTATTAGCCAATCTTCCTTGATGTTCAGATCTTTTAAGATGTCAATGTCAATGGAGTCTACAGCTGGTAAATGCAAGAAAAAACAAACAACAGACAAGCCACTTGTCAAGTGAGGAAATATTTGATTTTATTTAAGTTGCATTTCTGCTTGAATACATAAATCTATGTTAAAGACAAAGTGGACACAGAACACAAGCACCCATGTTTGCCAGGACACAACAACTAAACACAAAAAAGCAATGATCGTTTGTTCAGTTACTGGAGTGTCCTCCTTCCTGTGAGTTGTGCCTAAGTCAAGGATAGAGAAACATCTCATGAGAAAACACAGGAACAGAACTACAAGTCTTTCTCTATATCCCATAACAGAGGGACTGGTACAGCCAGGAGTTCCATGCACATGAGTGACATCCGGCTGGCAGATCCATATGGGTGGGAGAAGTAGAAGTCTGTATATCAGACTAGTTTATATGCTAAATGTGTTACAGCCAGCATCTGACTAAGCCATGGGCAACGCAGTGTACTAAAGCTAAAACTTAGCTGAGCTATGGATAATGTGGTGACATACAGCCAATAGCTGGCTAAGCCTGGAATAATGGGACAATGTTAGTTCTATACCTGATTGCCCACATCTGTCTAGTCACACAGACTAAATGATACAATAGTCACACATGTGAGGCAGATCCCAAACAAGAAACACAGATAACCCTAACACTTGACTCGGAAAGTGTAGAATCACACCTTGTTGTGTGGTTGTACTTGAAGAAATGAAATAGTGAATGAATCCTTGGACACTGGATAACGGAACAATAATCCCTGATCAAAGCCAGGAGAAGTTAGATCAGCACAACACAAGCATACAGTCAGCATTCCTCCCTTCAGATGTACCCATGATGCAACAATAAATGATGGATATGAGCTACTGCAAGTGAGATCCAAATATACATAGAGGTGTATGTTGGTGTTCAGGGGACAGGGATTTGTTTATTCTCATCTTTTGCTCTGACTGTCCACTGGGACACAGGCCCTCAACCAGCTCAAGAGAAGCCCTCTTATCTGTTGCCCTCTGCAGCTGCCTCCCTGTCCTGGAGTACGCCTGGCTTTCAGATTTCATCTTGGGGCCAACAAAGAACAATCACTTGGTCTGGACTACCAGACCAGACTTGACTCTCTTGATTATCTTTGAATTAACAGGGTTCAGCAAATAGCTTTCTAGGATTTCATCTCTCAAGACAAGACAGATTAAATAAATAGTTATCTTTTCAAGATAGATTCAAAAAATAATTCTCTCTCAGATTTCATCTTTAGGTAAGAGAGTTTCAATAAATAGTTCTCTCTTCAAGAGAGATTCAATAAATAGTTCTCTCTTCAAGAGATATTTGATAAATTGTTCTCTCTGATTTCACCTTGAGGCCAACAGAGATCTAACACATTTCTCTTTTATATTAATCTTGAAACTTGAACCCTCAACTAAGCAGAGATGGCTCTCTCAGATCTGATCATGGAGTAGGTCTCCAGAAGAATGGAGTGCTGGCAACAGAGACATACAATCACACAGCTACAGGTACCATTGGCACTGTAATTATTCACTGGCTGCTGAAGATGGAGGCAGCACTTATGGGAATATCCCAAGTGCAGTGATATCAGTGATTCAGTTCAACTCTACAGACATCTAACATGACCTGACTGACACATCAAACAGCTAACATGGCCTGACTGACACATCAAACAGCTTTGATCAGGTACAGAAAAATGAGACAAATCTGCATCCGGATGCCATGAATTAAGAAAGCCATATGAGTGTGTTTCAATCACAGATGGCACTTGAAGTCAAAGTGTCAGCCTGTTGGTAGAACCATCAACCAAAGCTGATGTCATCAACAAAGATATGACAGACATACTAGCATCTGGCTAGTGACAAAACATTTCTACATTTTGGTTTCACAGGGACAGTCTGTTTCAGTCACTGCGACATACATAGATAGCCATCTGAAATTGTCTTATCTGGGTGACGATGATGATTATGTTGATGGTGGTGGTGGTGGAGTGTTTGTGCAGAATACACTGATGGCTGATATTTTCAATCTGTATACAATGACTGGCAAAGTCTGATGTATTTTGACCAAGGAATTATTCAATCTGGTGATAAAAACAACAACAAATACTGACAAGTGTATACACACATACACACACCTACATACTAACATACACACACACACCTACAGACTTACACATACACACACCTATAGACTTAACAAACAGTTAATACTGTAAAAGAAAATAATCTAGGAATCTGTACACACTTACAAACACAGCTGTAAACATACATATATCAAAAAGATGTCAATCAGTGAGGTTATAAATATCAACACAAGTAAACAGATGATGAAGAGAATGATACAAGACACTAACAGACCAGACATCTCATTCCTCACACAGTCTACTTGTCTGCCTGTCCATCTGTCTAAACATGTCTGTCTACCTGGCAGTAAGCTCTGGTTGGTTTTAGTTTATCTGACAGCGCAACAAGTTCAAAATCTGTGTGTCCAACTGTCTTCTGACTGACTGTCTGAAAGTTGAGGTTACAGTTGGTCCAACATCTTAACATGATCAAAATCTGTGTGTCTGGCTGTCTGTCTGATTGTAAGCTGAGATTCCAATGTCTCTGACAGCTTAACGAGAGCAGAATTTATGTGTCTGTCTGGCTGTAAGCTCAGGTTCCAGTGTGTCTGATGTTCAACAAGTTCCAGCTGTGTCTGTCAGTATGTCTGCCTGATTCCACTGTGTCTAATGGTTGAACAAGCTCAAAAAGAACATGAGCATAGAGACACAGAACAAATATCCACACAGAACAAATGTCCACACAGAACAAATGTCCACACAGAACAAATGTCCACACAGAACAAATGTCCACACAGAACAAATGTCCACACAGAACAAATGTCTACACAGAACAAATGTCCACACAGAACAAATGTCCACACAGAACAAATGTCCACACAGAACAAATGTCCACACAGAATAAATGTCTACACAGAACAAATGTCCACACAGAATAAATGTCTACACAGAACAAATGACTCGTAGTTCAAAGTACAAAGCTGGGATATGAATAAAATATCAGTAATGTGTGGCAAATCAAATATGTAGGTACATGTGTACAGACAAAAGCAAGAATGAAGTATAACTTTATCAAAACAAAAATAAAATTGTTCAGTGAATGGCTGGTGATTTAAGCATGAATGACATCTTCACTTGTAGACTGTATCGAAACATTATATGACATATGTAAATGACAAAAACATATGACACGGGTAAATGACATAGGATTGCACTGCAATTCTTTGTGACAACCCAGATGTCACTTCGCCATGAGAAATAAACTGTGATGCACTAATGTACTCTAAATCAGGTCGTCACAAGTTATTACATGTGAAATATATATCTGGACATCATTAAAACAAAATACAGTGAATTTAGTTAAACACAAACAAGCTCATAAACATACATATATAAAACATATGAACGAGAATTGTTTACAAAGATTACTTTATATACCAAGACATAACCTGTATAACTGGACAGATATGGAAAAAAAAAATAGCATGAGTAAAAATAACAGCAATAACTATGATACATGCAGGTTTATTTCAATAAATAAATTTAAAGAAAAAATAAGATTCAGAAACACAATAACTCAAAATTAAGTAAAAACTTGTTAACACAAAATCCCAATGGGATCAAAATTGGAGTTTGTGTTAAAAAACTGTTTTCTATCTAGAGACAAATAACAATACTACATCTCTGTGTGACCAACATTTCTTTCATGTTAAATGAGTGTTCTTCCTAAGCAAATTTGTTTTAATGAGGGTTTACTGTACTAAATTAAAAAACAAAATAAATAAAGGTTTCCTCTCATGTAAGTGCAGAAAAAAATTGTCTTTTGATCTGTGTCTTAGAATTATTTCAATGTACATTACACAGCTGCTGGAAAAAAGTTTCTCCATGTTTGACAGCGAAATACAAACAATACAAATGCATGCAATGTCACAAAATGTACAAGGAATACATTGTTGCACAAGATGTGCACTTTGGAATGGAAATCTACATTTGTTATTGACAACATATTATTGACACTCAGAGCACACACTTCTTCCAATCACTGGAGATTGTATGTAACTACCTATAACTACTGGAGATTATATGTAACCATCTATAACTACTGGAGATTGTATGTAACCACCTATAACTACTGGAGATTGTATGTAACCATCTATAACTACTGGAGATTGTATGTAACCACCTATAGCTACTGGAGATTGTATGTAACTACCTATAACTACTGGAGATTGTATGTAACCACCTATAGCTACTGGAGATTGTATGTAACTACCTATAACTACTGGAGATTGTATGTAACCACCTATAACTACTGGAGATTGTATGTAACCATCTATAACTACTGGAGATTGTATGTAACCACCTATAGCTACTGGAGATTGTATTTAACCACCTATAGCTACTGGAGATTGTATGTAACTACCTATAACTACTGGAGATTGTATGTAACCATCTATAACTACTGGAGATTGTATGTAACCACCTATAACTACTGGAGATTGTATGTAACCATCTATAACTACTGGAGATTGTATGTGTCCACCTATAACTACTGGAGATTGTATGTAACCACCTATAACTACTAGAGAGTGTATGTAACCATCTATAACTACTGGAAATTGTATGTAACCACCTATAACTACTGGAGATTGTATGTAACCATCTATAACTACTGGAGATTGTATTTAACCACCTATAGCTACTGAAGATTGTATGTAACCACCTATAACTACTGGAGATTGTATGTGTCCACCTATAACTACTGGAGATTGTATGTAACCACCTATAACTACTGGTGATTGTATGTAACCACCTATAACTACTGGAGATTGTATTTAACTATCTATAACTACTGGAGATTGTATTTAACCACCTATAGCTACTGGAGATTGTATTTAACCACCTATAACTACTGGAGATTGTATGTAACCACCTATAACTACTGGAGATTGTATTTAACCACCTATAACTACTGGAGATTGTATTTAACCACCTATAGCTACTGGAGATTGTATTTAACCACCTATAACTACTGGAGATTGTATGTAACCATCTATAACTACTGGAGATTGTATGTAACCACCTATAACTACTGGAGATAGTATGTAACCACCCGTAACTACTGGAGATTGTATATAACCACCCATAACTACTGGAGATTGTATGTAACCACCTATAACTATTGGAGACACTTATAACTACTGGATATTGTATGTAACCATCTATAACTACTGGAGATTGTATGTAACCATCTATAACTACTGGAGATTGTATATAACCACCCATAACTACTGGAGATTGTATGTAACCACCTATAACTATTGGAGACACTTATAACTACTGGAGATTGTATGTAACCACCTATAACTACTGGAGATTGTATATAACCACCTATAGCTACTGGAGATTGTATTTAACCACCTATAGCTACTGGAGATTGTATGTAACCACCTATAACTACTGGAGATTTTATGTGTCCACCTATAACTACTGGAGATTGTATGTAACCACCTATAACTACTGGAGATTGTATATAACCACCCATAACTATTGGAGATTTTAAGTAACCACCTATAGCTACTGGAGATTGTATGTAACCACCTATAGCTACTGGAGATTGTATTTAACCACCTATAGCTACTGGAGATTGTATGTAACTACCTATAGCTACTGGAGATTTTATGTGTCCACCTATAACTACTGGAGATTGTATGTAACCACCCGTAACTACTGGAGATTGTATATAACCACCTATAACTACTGGAGATTGTATGTAACCACCTATAACTACTGGAGATTGTATATAACCACCTATAACTACTGGAGATTGTATGTAACCACCTATAACTACTGGAGATTGTATATAACCACCTATAACTACTGGAGATTGTATGTAACCACCTATAACTACTGGAGATTGTATATAACCACCTATAACTACTGGAGATTGTATGTAACCACCCGTAACTACTGGAGATTGTATATAACCACCTATAACTACTGGAGATTGTATGTAACCACCTATAACTACTGGAGATTGTATATAACCACCTATAACTACTGGAGATTGTATGTAACCACCTATAACTACTGGAGATTGTATGTAACCACCTATAACTACTGGAGATTGTATGTAACCACCTATAACTACTGGAGATTGTATGTAACCACCTATAACTACTGGAGATTGTATTTAACCACCTATAGCTACTGGAGATTGTATGTAACCACCTATAACTACTGGAGATTGTATATAACCACCCATAACTACTGGAGATTTTAAGTAACCACCTATAACTACTGGAGGTTTTATGTAACTATTTTTGACAACCACAGAGTTAGTTAATAGGGTTATTTCTGACTACTGGAGACCTTACGTAACCAGTTTTAACTAACAGAGACTATGTAACCACCCTTGAAACAGATGGTTGCTGACTACAACTACTAACCACTTTTAACTAATAAAGTTTTAATGTAACCACTTTTAACTACAAGAGATACTTTAATGTAACCACCTTTAACTACTAGGGAGTTTATATAACCAGGTTTAACTACTGGAGAGTTAATATAACTAATTTTAACAATAACAGCCTTTATGTAACAACTTTAAAAATTTAAAAAAAAAAAGTTTTTTTTTGGTGTGTGTTAAAAAAAAAAAAAAACTTGAGACTTAATGCAACAAACTGTTCTTACTGGAACATCATAGTTACTGGAAAGTTCATATAACCTATTGAGATTTCAGTTGCTCTCACATATACATGATCTGCCATAGTTACCCATCACTCACTTGTATGTCACTAAAAGTTCAGGACACCAAAATCCAAACTGCCAGCTTCAAACAAGGCTGTATACATGCCACATTAAACAACACAAAGCTGATATAAGAAGTTATCTCTTCACTCACTTGCACACTGAGCAACAACAGTATCTGTCTATAAGGGTTTCATATCTGGATGATGATGATATCTGCACAAACAACAGTGTGCAAACATTTGCTAATATAAAACAGCATATAAGTAAGTACAAATTAAGGTCCATATAAAAAAAAAATTGCAATACTGAGCTGTACTGGAGTGAAAACATGAACTCATCTCCATCAAAACAAAGGAAAAATGTATGTAAATATTGTGATTTTCAACTGAAGAGAAATCTTCACAAATGTGTATGTAGGGGCGAGCAGTGATGGATAAATACAACTGTTATGTCCTACAGACAAATATGAGAGTCTGTGGATGTTCTACTGCTTAATTTGTGATGTTGCTCCACCAGAAGGAGGGAGGAGTTTGCTGGCAACATCAACTGCTAGAATCCACCTAGAACCAGGATTACATGGCTTCAATTAAAAGGAAAGTATCAACAAAAGACACTGGAAATAGCTAACTCTGCGTAGAACCATTATTAGGGAAGGTTCAACCACGGGCCTGACAAACATCCAAGACCTAAAGCAGGTGGCAACAAACCACCAGACATGGACAGCTATGCCCTATGCGCCACCTCAGGCTAAAGACTTAACTAATTCTAAAGTACCCGAGTATGAGAATAGACAACCAAGGAGTGTACCAACTCAAAAGTCCTGGCCTCAGTCCGACTAGAGAAGGAATAATATTATGATCATTTTGTTCTGAACACATTAAAAACATGATGTTCTTGTGGTGGAGCCACCAAGGTTTTCTGGAGGTTGCTGGTCTTGACAAGCACCTATAGACTTCTAGACAGAGTCTAGAGATGGTCTTAGCATCATTTAGATTATTTCTCCTAACTCCTGATGTCTCTATTCAGATGTTCTCTTAAAGATTGATAGCAGTATTGAAATATTCTCGGAATCATTGATAGCACTATCAAGTAGCCTCCATCTTAGTGAGGTGGCTCAAAAAGGGACGTTGTCAGTTTAAGAAGAAGAATATGATCATGTCGTGGTCACTGTATCAGCGTGTTGTTGTGTCCGATCACACCCACTACAGTCACGCACCAGTCAAGAGGTAGCTTGGAGAAGCAGGGGTCAGAGTTGGGATCACAGGTTGCCGGTTCGGACCCGGTTAAAGCTTGAAAAACTGGATGACCATTGTATGAGCTACAATTTTAAAGCCCTCCGGCCAGTTGCGGTAGGGTTGTAATTTGAACCACGTCAGAGGCTAAGTGCCAACAGATCTCTGTACCTACATTAAAGACCACAGTGTGTGTTCTGACAGTGTCCAGCTGGGTTGTATTTAGGATATATATCATTGTCATAGAGCAGCCAACCAGCCCTTGCCATTAGGGCAGTAAGCAGGTCTATGACAACTGTCATAACTGTAATTTTAACATATGAAAACCAAACTCTAAAATGACAAAGTGTGATGTCATGACAAGCCGCAGATATGATGACATTGAGATTTAGTGAGCACACAAAATGACACAGCTATTTATAAATGTACATTCACGTGTTCACAGTTTGTTGCCATTATATTCTAATCTACAGAAGGGTACAATGAAAATGAGCACAGCTGGTCCTGTCAGAACAATGTTTCTCAGCGCTGGTGTCGTGGGTTCATCAAAGATGCTTGGATCCTGGGGTCTTTGAAATGTCTTTGCTCAGGGTGGTCTGGTGCTCATGTTCAAAGTATCATGTTCTTGGATCTGATTTGGTGCTCATGTTCAAAGTATCATGTTCTTGTGCTCACATTCAAAGTATCATGTTCTTGTGCTCACATTCAAAGTATCATGTTCTTGTGCTCATGTTCAAAGTATCATGTTCTTGGATCTGATTTGGTGCTCATGTTCAAAGTATCATGTTCTTGGATCTGATTTGGTGCTCATGTTCAAAGTATCATGTTCTTGTGCTCACATTCAAAGTATCATGTTCTTGTGCTCACATTCAAAGTATCATGTTCTTGTGCTCATGTTCAAAGTATCATGTTCTTGTGCTCATGTTCAAAGTATCATGCTCTTGGATCTGATCTGGTGCTCATGTTCAAAGTATCATGTTCTTGGATCCTATCTGTATACTAAATGATATACTGGTGCTCAGGGGTGTCTGTCTGAGAATAGGACTGTACGAGTTTAACTCACACTTGTGGCACATCTGACATTGCACGATGTATACTTGACATTGCACTGTGTACATCTATGAACATCCATTGATATCCAGTTTTCGGTTTATTCTTATTTGTGTGAGATATTTCTACCACTGCTATCCATAACTGAGTAATCCACAGAATGAAAACAGAATCCACAGACACAGAGAGAAGTTAATTCACTCGTTAAGAAAACAGTATGTGACACACACTGTATGATCAATGATCCACTCAGGAAAATCTGGAAGGTGTTTGTTTATCAGATGATGCTGGCAGAATGTCACTCGAACAGATCCATAATAGCGATTGCCGCAGGAGACTGATGCCCTGTCCAGCTGTTGCTGTTCACATTGCCTGCTAGAGACATAAGTCCCTGGTGCTTAAACTCCATACTAATCATTCAGACCTCCCTAGAGAACTATCCCACATGGCCAGCAAATATCTGCAGCCGGCTCCCCTTTGGGATGTCCCATTAATGAAACTACAATATCTGACTAGAGATATCAGCAAATACCACAACTGGGAAATGTGTAGTTGCCCATTAAATTTGTCATTTAAAGACATTCAAACTAATCCCTATCCACAATCATCTTTTGCCACTGATATTCTGACCAATGTTGAAAGCTGACAAGATTGAATCAATCGATAATTTTGCAGAAAATGTAAGTGGTATCCATGTGCTTACAGAATTCAGTTATTGATTCAGGTTACAATTTTTCCATCAGAAAATCACATATTTATTAAAGCTCATAAATTCTTCCAATAATATCTTGGACACAAATTTCATCTTCCTAACTTTACACAGTATCTAAAAGCTAGTTAGTTACCCATTGCCACGACTGAACACTGCAACTGTCCACACAGATGGCAAGCCCTTTCTACTTGAACACTTCAGTTAACACATATCTTTTACTAAGTACATTCAAACAAAACATAGTATGTTCCAATGAAATGTGTATAACTCACTCATCCATGTAACTAATCCATGACACAAAGTCATATATAGAAACACACACATCAATGTAGAAGTGTACAAAAACCACGATATTTACCATCAATTCAACCCAAGCCAAATATAATAAATATTTTCCAATATTTGAAAATGAAGCCCAGATGTTTACTAGCTTGGTTTGCAGACATCATTTCCTTACTGTCCAATGTTTGTTTCCTAGTGTTGCCATTAGTTTCTGTAGCTCTCAAATTTGAGTTCACCATAAGATATTCAGAACCATATTTTTAACACAATGCAACTCTAGCAAGCAGTGCCACAGTCATCAAGAAGCCATGTTCCAGTGAAGACATTTATACTGGTCCTTCTTGCGAATGATCCAACACATACAATAATCCAGAAGAAACACTTCCCAGAACTTCAACAACACAATTACCAAGAGCACAAATAATGACTGACGCCATTGTTTCGTGATCTGATCAAATGATGAACCACTAAACTATACACCAAACGGAGCCAAACTAGAAAGTGATGAAATGCAAAGAGTCTTGTTGTCTATGGGTCTTGTCTTTCACTCTGAGAACGGAGTCACTGACACATTTAGCATGATGTAGACAGTGTCCGTGTCTGTTTAGTTAGCATAATGATCAAATGAGCCCAGGTACTCTAGGGCAGCTCGATAGCAAAACTGGAACTGGTCCTGAAGAGACACAAGAAGATATTATGTCATTCACTGTTTAACACAGGACACATAAACTGTTTAACACAGGACACATAAACTGTTTAACACAGGACACATAAACTGTTTAACACAGGACACATAAACTGTTTAACACAGGACACATAAACTGTTTAACACAGGACACATAAACTGTTTAACACAGGACACATAAACTGTTTAACACAGGAAACATAAACTGTTTAACACAGGACACATAAACTGTTTAACACAGGACACATAAACTGTTTAACACAGGAAACATAAACTGTTTAACACAGGTCACAAACTGTTTAACACAGGACACATAAACTGTTTAACACAGGACACATACACTGTTTAACACAGGACACATAAACTGTTTAACACAGGACACATAAACTGTTTAACACAGGAAACATAAACTGTTTAACACAGGACACATAAACTGTTTAACACAGGACACATAAACTGTTTAACACAGGACACATAAACTGTTTAACACAGGAAACATAAACTGTTTAACACAGGACACATAAACTGTTTAACACAGGTCACATAAACTGTTTAACACAGGAAACATAAACTGTTTAACACAGGACACATAAACTGTTTAACACAGGACACATAAACTGTTTAACACAGGACACATAAACTGTTTAACACAGGACACATAAACTGTTTAACACAGGAAACATAAACTGTTTAACACAGGTCACAAACTGTTTAACACAGGACACATAAACTGTTTAACACAGGAAACATAAACTGTTTAACACAGGACACATAAACTGTTTAACACAGGAAACATAAACTGTTTAACACAGGAAACATAAACTGTTTAACACAGGAAACATAAACTGTTTAACACAGGACACATAAACTGTTTAACACAGGACACATAAACTGTTTAACACAGGAAACATAAACTGTTTAACACAGGAAACATAAACTGTTTAACACAGGACACATAAACTGTTTAACACAGGACACATAAACTGTTTAACACAGGACACATAAACTGTTTAACACAGGTCACAAACTGTTTAACACAGGACACATAAACTGTTTAACACAGGTCACAAACTGTTTGACACAGCACTCGTAGACAGTGTGGTGTAATTTGTAACAGTACTCGTAGACAGTGTGGTGTAATTTGTAACAGTACTCGTAGACAGTGTGGTGTAATTTATAACAGTACTCGTAGACAGTGTGGTGTAATTTGTAACAGTACTCGTAGACAGTGTGGTGTAATTTGTAACAGTACTCGTAGACAGTGTGGTGTAGTTTGTAACTGTACTCGTAGACAATGTGGTGTAGTTTGTAACAGTACTCGTAGACAGTGTGGTGTAGTTTGTAACTGTACTCGTAGACAATGTGGTGTAGTTTGTAACAGTACTCGTAGACAGTGTGGTGTAGTTTGTAACTGTACATGTAGACAATGTGGTGTAGTTTGTAACAGTACTTAAGGAAATGGTAATGTGTGATGTGTGCCTTCATTTTAGTGGTGCTCTTGTTTGGGCTGGCCTCTTCTTGCCCTCCTGTAGGAATCTAATAGTCGTCTGAAGGAGCTCTTGTATGCGACTGGAGCTAGTCATACACCCTCGGAGCTTGGTAAGATGCATTACCTTCTAAGAATGCATCTAACAGATCCACCCGCCCCAAAATGGATACCAGGCAGTAAATGTGGATGACATGTTACCGATGACCTCAGCCATCTATTCTACATAAATACATTGCTGGCACCATATGCCTTAACCCACTCCATGGCATGGATAAAGACTTCTTAACTATTAGGAATTGACATTTCAAGCACAGAACAATCTTGTTGACCAAACACACACAACTGGGGTCATAAGCCAAACAAACAAACAAACCTGCAGTCACAGCCAAACAGATACAAACCTGCAATCACAGCCAAACAGATACAAACATGGGGTCACAGCCAAACATATACTAACACACCAACATGACAGTGTATACAAGCCAGACCTACCTCAGTCTGTACCATAGCAGGTCTCTGGGTCCGCAACATTTTCACTGTCTGAAACATGTCCACCACACCTTCGTATCTCATTCTTTCCAGCACGATGCTCAAGGTGATAAACACACCTGTTCTACCCACTCCAGCACTGCAATCACAAAAAAACAAACATGAGAAAGAAAAATAAAAAAAATGGCTAATCTGTACACCATACTTTGCATAAGTAGCGGCACTAGCAATTTATCACATTAGGCACCACTAGTTTTATGGCTACAGGCCAGGCTCCATTTTATGAATCTGCAGTTCACAGTACAAATAATATCTGGCACTGTCAAAAGGCATACTAACTAAAATCCTCAGCTCACAGTGTTGTGCCATGCACCCCAGTTAGTAGCTCGGTAATGAAACTATCTTTTCAGTCTACCAAGGGCGGAAAATGCAATGGCTAACTTTTGTCAGAAGCAAAAATTGCCACTACTAAAAACCGTAATCATGGCTGCCTATTCTATTAAAAACTGTAATGAAAATATTTTGGAAAGAACTTTGCTCACAAAGAGAGAACTCATCCACATCCAAGGTGGACTATGTACATACGTTAACTCTTTCAGTCCAAGGGGGTTTGGCATCAGAGGCCTAAGGGGTGGTGAAAACAGTCGTAAAACTGACGTATCTTGTGTTTATTAGGTTTCTAGGTAGACATCTATGAACTTGTGATGCACTCGCTGGGACTGAAATTGTTTAGCATGTGACGAGAAGGGAAAAACATTGGATTTTAATGCTTCAATGGGTAAGCTGAAGGGAGTGAGAGGCAGGGAGAGACCATAAGAGAACGAACGAACGAACGAATGAACGAACAAACAAACTTTATTTTCAAAGGGTCACAAATTGGGCACACAGGCCTGTCTTACATTCGGTTCTTCCAGTCAACCATCTTTCGCACAGCAGTTGTATTTTACTAATAAAGCATGTTATGATCATATGATGTTATGCATATTACGAATATTATAAAAGAACACAAAAGCATGAGTTGTAAAGTGCATGCAAAAACCCGCGTGTGCATACATACACCCACATACACACGCTCACCCACTCACTTACACACATATACATGCATGCATACATTACATACATACATACATACATACATACATACATACATACATACATACATACATACATACATACATACATACATACATACATACATACATACATACATACATACATACATACATACATACATACATACATACATACATACATACATACATACATACATACATACATACATACATACATACATACATACATACATACATACATACATACATACATACATACATACATACATACATACATACATACATACATACATACATACATACATACATACATACATACATACATACATACATACATACATACATACATACATACATACATACATACATACATACATACATACATACATACATACATACATACATACATACATACATACATACATACATACATACATACATACATACATACATACATACATACATACATACATACATACATACATACATACATACATACATACATACATACATACATACATACATACATACATACATACATACATACATACATACATACATACATACATACATACATACATACATACATACATACATACATACATACATACATACATACATACATACATACATACATACATACATACATACATACATACATACATACATACATACATACATACATACATACATACATACATACATACATACATACATACATACATACATACATACATATACATACATACATACATACATACATACATACATACATACATACATACATACATACATACATACATACATACATACATACATACATACATACATACATACATACATACATACATACATACATACATACATACATACATACATACATACATACATACATACATACATACATACATACATACATACATACATACATACATACATACATACATACATACATACATACATACATACATACATACATACATACATACATACATACATACATACATACATACATACATACATACATACATACATACATACATACATACATACATACATACATACATACATACATACATACATACATACATACATACATACATACATACATACATACATACATACATACATACATACATACATACATACATACATACATACATACATACATACATACATACATACATACATACATACATACATACATACATACATACATACATACATACATACATACATACATACATACATACATACATACATACATACACATACATACATACATACATACATACATACATACATACATACATACATACATACATACATACATACATACATACATACATACATACATACATACATACATACATACATACATACATACATACATACATACATACATACATACATACATACATACATACATACATACATACATACATACATACATACATACATACATACATACATACATACATACATACATACATACATACATACATACATACATACATACATACATACATACATACATACATACATACATACATACATACATACATACATACATACATACATACATACATACATACATACATACATACATACATACATACATACATACATACATACATACATACATACATACATACATACATACATACATACATACATACATACATACATACATACATACATACATACATACATACATACATACATACATACATACATACATACATACATACATACATACATACATACATACATACATACATACATACATACATACATACATACATACATACATACATACATACATACATACATACATACATACATACATACATACATACATACATACATACATACATACATACATACATACATACATACATACATACATACATACATACATACATACATACATACATACATACATACATACATACATACATACATACATACATACATACATACATACATACATACATACATACATACATACATACATACATACATACATACATACATACATACATACATACATACATACATACATACATACATACATACATACATACATACATACATACATACATACATACATACATACATACATACATACATACATACATACATACATACATACATACATACATACATACATACATACATACATACATACATACATACATACATACATACATACATACATACATACATACATACATACATACATACATACATACATACATACATACATACATACATACATACATACATACATACATACATACATACATACATACATACATACATACATACATACATACATACATACATACATACATACATACATACATACATACATACATACATACATACATACATACATACATACATACATACATACATACATACATACATACATACATACATACATACATACATACATACATACATACAGGCATACTGTATGAGATACTAGACAGAGATGAGATTCTAGACAGTCTGGCATTTTGGCATTGAAAGAACATCTATATCAGAGATGACATGAGGCAGAAGATTGCAGTGAGACACGAATACCCTAACTCTAAGATAAAAATCATCAGAATGTCAGAGGTCCGTACAGAACATTGCTCTCATCACTTAGTCTCTCACCAGCTCTCCCACTTCATGCATTTCCTACCCAAGGTATCACTTCTATTCTGTGCCCATCTTTTTGCTGTTTTGCCCCTGGCCCTCTTCTGCTATTATCATTTTTTCCCCATGTTACTGTGGTACTTGTAATGCCAAATATATTTCAGTTTACTAGCCAATCTTTCCCAATGCAGAGATCTTCGGTCAGTAATTTGCTCTTTATTGTCGATGTTATTCTGAGAATCTTTATGTAGCATTTCAGCTCAAAATCAAGGCAAGACAATTAGAAGTAATAATTGTTCAGTTTTGTCCTGTGTTGGGATCATTTTTCTGGCATGTCTTCAGCTTCAAGTTGGTGCCAACCTGGCAAGGTTATCTGTCTTCACTATCTGTACTTACCACTTTGGGAGGGGGGCGGGTGAGGGGGCAGGGGCTGAGGAATTTAAGGTCGCATGAATAGTTCAGTCTCCCTGAACTGTGCAGTTTAGGACTCCTGCCTAACAGCCTAACTCTCAACCAGCGCTCCTAGGATGGCTCCAGTCAATGAAAAACACAGATGTCAGATGCAATCACTACTAGCAAATATCCCAACAGGTAAACACAACACAGACAGAAGCATCACCCACCTGCAGTGAACTGAGATTGGTCCCTCCTGACCAAACTGCTCTTTGGTTTTGTGAACTTGGCCAATGAAGTCAATGAATCCTTCCCCTGATTTTGGTACTCCCTGTTCTGGCCAGTCAGTGAACTGGAACTGTCTGATGGTTCTAGACTGACCATCCTAGTAATGTAGATAATATGTAACATTACAGATCAAGTCTGACTATAGACAATAAGAGACATGGACATAGAATGACACAACAATACGGGATACAGAATAACATCATGGGACATATAATAAGACAACACCATAGGACATACAATAATATAACAATATGGAACTTATAATAATATAACACCATGGAATATACAATGACAACACCAAAAGACATACAATGATATAACACCATAGGACATACAATGATATAACGCCATGGGACATACAATGATATACCACCATGGGACATACAATGATATAACACCATGGGACATTCAATGATATAACACCATAGGACATACAATGATATAATACTATGGGACATACAATGCTATAATACCATGGGACATACAATGACATAACACCATGGGACATGCAATGCTATAACACCATAGGACATACAATGAAATAACACCATGGGAAATACAATGAAATAACACCATGGGACATACAATGAAATAACACCATGGGACATACAATGCTATAACACCATGGGACATGGACATATAATAACACCACGTACCATAAATAAACAATGAGAAACACCACAAGACATAGGCATTAAATGAGATAACACCATGAGACACAGACAATGAGATAAACTATATAAAAATATTGGGAGAAAAAGAAAGGTCATACCCTGGCATCTGTAACCTTGAACTCTCTGAGAATGTACTGTGGCATATTGTACTCTGTCATGGGGTCCACCACAAAGTACTGATACCTGGCTGACCGCTCACTGGGCCAGTACTGGTGACATTTCTCCTGCAAACATAAACAAGTGACCTGTGGTCAGCGCATAATAATATAGTAAAAATTATAAGTATTACATAATTTGTTAATCTGCATGACAGAGTCCCAAAGGACATCGTCAATGATGAATTACAAATGGGCAGAAGATGTCAAGGCCACCCCAACTAGGAAATAAAGATGTGTGCAGGCAGGACATGAATGATACAGGTATCAGGTGGGAAAAAATTGCCATGAATCGTGTTGCATGGATGGGACAAATCAGGAAGGGAATGAGAATGTAAAGATTATTGCAGTAAGAATGAGAGCTGAGCATCTGAGAAGAAACAGACTAAACACAAATGTTGACAACAATGGTCTTGAAATCTCATGCTATAATTGTGGAAGACTTAACGCAGGCGGGTCCTGCTAGTCACACTCGCCATCGCCGTGGGCTGCGAGTCCCACGCTTCCTCATAGCACAATATAACGCTATAATCTGGAAAGACGGAAAGGTGGCTACCAACTAACTCTGTTCCCCAGTGTGGGTTCGGGGGCCCCATTAAGGGGAAAACAAGATCAGATCCACTGCCTGCCCAAAAGCATGTCCTAAGAGTCAACTAATTGGGAGCTTCATTCGATGTCAGAGTACAACTGCCTGAGAGGTAAGGAACCAACAGTCTGCATGCAAATGAGCTAGACCTGTCAAACAGATGCGCATGCAACACTCAGTTTCTGCAATAGGACTAGAGTCAAGAAGTGAATGAACAACCAGAGCTTTCTGCCGGAGTTTACAGCCAGTGAACGTGAAGAAGAATAAAAAGACTAAACTCTGTGTGGTAATATTAAATATGCTTTTGTTTGCTGCTTTTGCATAAGAAAAATATTTGCCTGTGTCTAAATCTTGAAGTGTCCCAGGGTTTGCATGTTTAATACTTGCATGTTTAACAGAGTCAAATGCCCATGTTGGTTCTGTGACCATTTCAAGAATGGACTGGTTGACAGTTACACAGCCAGGCTATAAATCCCACAAAAGGGCTGCCTGCAAAGGACATTCATAAGGAAATGCTTCCTGTTTATGTTGACAAATGTTTATCTTGTAAATTAGTGCATGGCTGGGTAAAAAAATTTCTCAAGGGCGCTCTGAAATTGTTGATAAAGTTCGATCTGGTTGTCCTGTTGAGATTGCAAAGACGCATCTGTGCAGCAGGTGGAAGAGATGAGAAGAAGTGACAGGCGAGTAAGGTTGACCCTGTAGCAGCTGCAATAGGGTGCTCACATGGTTCAGCAACATAAAGCATGATTGATTAAAATGTTAAAAAGTGTGCTCAAGGTGGGTACTCAGACAATTGATGGATGACACAAAATGAAGCGATTAGGCCTGTCCTTGCAGCATCTCTGTTGATATGTAGATGAAGGAGAAGACATGCTGAACACGATTATTACTAGGGACTAATCATGGGTGCATCACAACCAACCTGAATCAAAGCCTGCTTCAATGCAATGGAAATATCCTTCTTCACCTTGTGTTAAAAAATGCAAGGTACGCCATCACCAGGAAAGGTTAGGCTGACAGTGTTCTGGGACTGTTAAGGAGCGCTTTTAATGTGAATGCTGATTCATACTAGGGCTGTACCGAATAGTGATTTTCACTATTCGGCCGAATACGAATAGCGGGACCAACTATTCGTCCGAATACGAATACGAATAGTCTATAGTGTATAAAATATATCTTTAAAAAAACAAAAAAAACACACATTCATAATGTCAAATGTACGCTGAACTTTTACTTCACATAAAGTAGCACAGAATAGTCATCTTCTTCTTTGAAGACGCCTGGTCTTTTCAATGTTTGATATATTTTGATCTTGACGTTGCGAGAGAGACACTTTGACTTTAGCAGATGTTGAAGGGCATAGTACACTTTATTTCTAGATTGTATTCTAGATTGTATTTCTTCTCTCGGCATGTTGGAACAGTTCGAAGTTTGCACCCAAGTACTTTTATGTTTCCGTTTGTCTGATTTTCATATTATTGACTTGTATGTGGCCGGAGTTTATATTCTTTCCATGTCTAGTTAGTATTTGTACATAATAGTAAACATTTAAAAACATTTTATATTCTGCATCCTTCAGTCAGTCTGTGGTAACTAATAACTAGGATTGAAAGAATCCTAAGTATTATAGCCAGTAACTAAACTTGGAAATTGTCACTGACAGCTTAGTTGATGCAGGAAAGCTGCATTAGCTTTTAACAAAACCAATCATTCCATGATGTCAGCATTAAGGCCGTGTATGCAGAAGCTGGTGTAAGGTAACAACTATTCGTATTCGGCCCGACCACAACTATTCGGCCGAATACCGAATAGTCAATAGGTCCACTGTTCGGCCCCGAAGCGAATACGAAGCGAATATTCGGTACAGCCCTAATTCATACTGTAAAGTTCTATTGATACTTCATGATGCAATTCAAAGACAACATCCAGGCCTACTGACTAGAGGAGTACTGCTCCTTCATGACAATACTAGACCACATTCGGTTTAGTTAACTCAAGAGGAAATTAACTATCTAGGGTGGGAGCCTCTTGAACAACCATCTTACAGTCCCGACTTAGCCCCCATCGATTTTCTCTTGGGAGGACTGATAAAATCATGAGACAAGTTCATCAATGTTGGTGGATATTGTGTTGAAAAATAAAGGGAAAGTTTATGTGTAAAATATAAACAGTTTTTAAGTTGTTATTGTCTTTAGTTTTTTTTTTTTTTTTTAAAGAACCATTTGTGTCTCACTTGTTGACTTCCCCTCGTAGATAAGGCATTTTGCCAGCCCACATGTAAACTGGTTACCCAAGATACTGAATACCAGGACACAACAGCTGCACAAATTGAAGGCATTACACATGAAAATCACAGCTCACAATGCTGCACCAAGCACTTAACTCAGAAGCGCAGGAAGCAAAACTGTAAACTTCCATCCATTTGTGGAAACTACATTAGCAAAGCACTGTCAGGAGCAAAAATTATCCCAAAGCTAAACATTCTGCCAAGTATATCACCCATAATGGGCTGGTAGAGTAAACATGCACACTCTGTTATTTAGTGAGGCGCAGATTTTAGAATTACCCTGTGGAAGCAACTCAGTTGATGAAAAACACCACCCCCACCAACAACACAAAACAAACAAAATATGTTGGTAAAACAAATGAGTCAGGTCTTACCCTTCCCATCTCTCGCAGCTTGGTCAGCATGACAATGATGGTGGAGTTGTGTTCCCATAACATTCTCCAAAAATCCTCTGTGGTCTCGGCCAATGGTCCTTGAGTTGCTATGTAAGCTTTCTTGTAGCGATAACCCTGAAGAGAAATTATGTTTATGTACGCTTTCTTGTAGCGATAATCCTGAAGAGAAATTATGTTTATGTAAGCTTTCTTGTAGCGATAACCCTGAAGAGAAATTATGTTTATGTAAGCTTTCTTGTAGTGATAACCAAAGGGAGACATGTTTATGTAAGCTTTCTTGTAGTGATAACCCTGAAGAGAAATTATGTTTATGTAAGCTTTCTTGTAGCGATAATCCTGAAGAGAAATTATGTTTATGTAAGCTTTCTTGTAGCGATAACCCTGAAGAGAAATTATGTTTATGTAAGTTTTCTTGTAGTGATAACCAAAGGGAGACATGTTTATGTAAGCTTTCTTGTAGTGATAACCCTTGTAATGATGTTATAAATAGGGATAATGTCAGGGGATGATTGGCATAACTGGGGAAGTCCCTGAGAGCATGGGTTTCACGGAGATATGGTGAAACGACAGGAAAGAGTGTGTCACGTGTGAATGAGGAGATCTGGGGGATTGAGAATCAGGCGGGCATTCGGTGACTGGGCCCCAGAGAGAAAGTATGGAAAATGAAGCTGTGAATATGAATGGAGAATGACTAGAGCATGTGGATCTGAATCGGCGAGGAATGAATGATCGAGAAGGCCAGCTGTGATGGTACCCTGTTTGATTGTCAAAGCCAGCTGTGAATATGTCAACGTCTATTGTCCGAATGCTGTAAGTGGATTCACCTGTGATCTGTGTACAAATAAACAAAGTTAGAGACAGAACTGAGAAGGTTAGAGACAAATAAACAAAGTTAGAAACAAATAAACAAAGTTAGAGACAGAACTGAGAAGGTAAGAGACAAATAAACAAAGTTAGAGACAGAACTGAGAAGGCTAGAGACAAATAAACAAAGTTAGAGACAGAACTGAGAAGGCTAGAGACAAATAAACAAAGTTAGAGACAGAACTGAGAAAGCTAGAGACTAATAAACAAAGTTAGAGACAGAGCTGAGAAGGCTAGAGACAAACAAACATGGAGCTCACATCAATAAAACTGGCATTAATGTAGTCGGAACCGTCAACACCTCGGATTGGTTGTAAGCAAACTCTGGTGGTTTCATCTGGTGGAGTAGAAGAGTTCAAGAGGCAATGTCACATTACATGCAAAACAGAGTTCAAAAGGGAATGTCACATTACATGTGAAACAGAGTTCAAGAGACAATGTCACATAACATGCCAAACAGAGTTCAAGAGACAATGTCACATTACATGCCAAACAGAGTTCAAAAGGCAATGTCACATTACACGTCATTGTTAAATATACTGAAATACCAATAATTAATCCTACCTCCTCCATTTTCCGCCCAGGGGACACAGAGGTACCTGAAAATCTCATTCAGTCCTTCCTCTTCCACCAAAGGGACAAAGAGGTACCTGAGAATCTCATTCAGTCCTTCTTCTTCCACCCAGGGGACACAGAGGTATCTGAGAATCTCATTCAGTCCTTCTTCTTCCACCCAGGGAACACAGAGGTATCTGAGAATCTCATTCAGTCCTTCTTCTTCCACCCAGGGGACACAGAGGTACCTGAGAATCTCAATTAGTCCTTCTTCTTCCACCCAGGGGACACAGAGGTACCTGAGAATCTCAATTAGTCCTTCTTCTTCCACCCAGGGGACACAGAGGTACCTGAGAATCTCAATCAGTCCTTCTTCTTCCACCCAGGGGACACAGAGGTATCTGAGAATCTCATTCAGTCCTTCTTCTTCCACCCAGGGGACACAGAGGTATCTGAGAATCTCATTCAGTCCTTCTTCTTCCACCCAGGGGACACAGAGGTATCTGAGAATCTCATTCAGTCCTTCTTCTTCCACCCAGGGGACACAGAGGTACCTGAGAATCTCAATTAGTCCTTCTTCTTCCACCCAGGGGACACAGAGGTACCTGAGAATCTCAATTAGTCCTTCTTCTTCCACCCAGGGGACACAGAGGTACCTGAGAATCTCAATCAGTCCTTCTTCTTCCACCCAGGGGACACAGAGGTATCTGAGAATCTCAATTAGTCCTTCTTCTTCCACCCAGGGGACACAGAGGTATCTGAGAATCTCATTCAGCCCTTCTTCCACCCAGGGGACACAGAGGTACCTGACAATCTCAATCAGTCCTTCCTCGTCTATCCAGGAAGTAGATGTATTCTACTCCTAGGTGTTGTCCTAACAGCCTTGTTTAAACGTTCCTTTTTTGTAGAGTGGATTGTTTAGTCTTTTCTCCTCTACCCTGTGCTATAAAGGATCTTAAAATCGTGTTCATTTTCCTCTTAACCACTCGACAGTAAAGAGGAACAACAAAATCTATGTTCAGTATTCTCTTTTATTCTAAACATTATAAACTTTAAAATATTCTAACAAAGTAAACAAAATAAAACCAAACAGAAGAACAACAATAAATACAAACAAAATCATAAAGAAGTAGTCTAAAAATACAGGAAAAAAGTCATTACGACAAAAAATAAACTAGAAAACAAACAAATAACAAGCTGAACTCAGTTTATGTGAGATTTCAATGAGATGTAGCAATGAGGGTACAGTCCCGGCAGTAACTGCACAAGAAACAGACCTAGAAGTGGCAATGAGGGTACAGTCCCGGAAGTAACTGCGCTGGAAAGAGACCTAGATGTAGCAATGAGGGTACAGTCCCAGCAGTAACTGCACTAGAAAGAGACCTAGATGTGGCAGTGAGGGTACAGTCCCAGCAGTAACTGCACTAGAAAGAGACCTAGATGTGGCAATGAGGGTACAGTCCCGGCGGTAACTGCGCTGGAAAGAGACCTAGATGTAGCAATGAGGGTACAGTCCCGACAGTAACTGTCCTGGAAAGAGACCTAGATGTAGCAATGAGGGTACAGTCCCGGCAGTAATTGCGCTGGAAAGAGACCTAGATGTGGCAATGAGGGTACAGTCCCGACAGTAACTGTCCTGGAAAGAGACCTAGATGTGGCAATGAGGGTACAGTCCGGACAGTAACTGTCCTGGAAAGAGACCTAGATGTAGCAATGAGGGTACAGTCCCGACAGTAATTGCGCTGGAAAGAGACCTAGATGTGGCAATGAGGGTACAGTCCCGACAGTAACTGTCCTGGAAAGAGACCTAGATGTGGCAATGAGGGTACAGTCCCGGCGGTAACTGCACTAGAAAGAGACCTAGATGTAGCAATGAGGGTACAGTCCCGGTGGTAACTGCACTAGAAAGAGACCTAGATGTGGCAATGAGGGTACATTCCGGACAGTAACTGTCCTGGAAAGAGACCTAGATGTAGCAATGAGGGTACAGTCCCGGCAGTAACTGCACAAGAAAGAGACCTAGATGTGGCAATGAGGGTACAGTCCCGGCAGTAACTGCGCTGGAAAGAGACCTAGATGTGGCAGTGAGGGTACAGTCCGGACAGTAACTGTCCTGGAAAGAGACCTAGATGTAGCAATGAGGGTACAGTCCCGGCAGTAACTGCACTAGAAAGAGACCTAGATGTGGCAATGAGGGTACAGTCCGGACAGTAACTGTCCTGGAAAGAGACCTAGATGTAGCAATGAGGGTACAGTCCCGGCAGTAACTGCACAAGAAAGAGACCTAGATGTGGCAATGAGGGTACAGTCCCGACAGTAACTGCACTAGAAAGAGACCTCTATGTGGCAATGAGGGTACAGTCCCGGCAGTAACTGCACAAGAAAGAGACCTAGATGTGGCAGTGAGGGTACAGTCCCGGCAGTAACTGATAGAAAGAGACCTAGATGTGGCAGTGAGGGTACAGTCCCGGCAGTAACTGATAGAAAGAGACCTAGATGTAGCAATGAGGGTACAGTCCCGACAGTAACTGTCCTGGAAAGAGACCTAGATGTAGCAATGAGGGTACAGTCCCGGCAGTAACTGCACAAGAAAGAGACCTAGATGTGGCAATGAGGGTACAGTCCCGACAGTAACTGCACTAGAAAGAGACCTCTATGTGGCAATGAGGGTACAGTCCCGGCAGTAACTGCACAAGAAAGAGACCTAGATGTGGCAGTGAGGGTACAGTCCCGGCAGTAACTGATAGAAAGAGACCTAGATGTAGCAATGAGGGTACAGTCCCGGCAGTAACTGCACAAGAAAGAGACCTAGATGTGGCAATGAGGGTACAGTCCTGACAGTTACTGCGCTGGAAAGAGACCCAGATGTGATACTGATAGAGATCTTCAAGGTTCAGAATTCATGTTTTTAAATTATGGAAACCAATGTTCTGTATCTATCCATACTGTCCCTGAATTAAACAAACACAGCAACTCACATGGCAGAATGTTGACCAGTCGGTTCTTGAACTTGTTCACTGCCAGGTTGGCACTCACAAATCTGTTAGGGCTGGCCTTGACATTAGCCAATCTCTGTGGATGGCAGGATAAACAAGAAATATACTGAATGTGTCTATTGTTTCCTTTCATGCACCCGAGGTGATAGTTTGCAAGTTAAAAAAAGAATGTTGGCATAATCTCTCCCATCACTTTCTTTCTATCTCCCATGATTAAAATATATAACAGAAAATGAAGTTTGGATCAGAATGTGTCCTAGCAAGGAGGTATGTAAAAGGGACAGATTTAAGTGTGCTCCAGTAAGGAGGTCTGTATGAAGGGTGAAATAAAGTCTGCCCTAGTAATGAGGTATGTATGAAGGGTGAATTAAAGTATGTTCTAGTAAGAAGGTATGTATGAAGGGTGAATTAAAGTATGTTCTAGTAAGAAAGTATGTATGAAGGGTGAAATAAAGTGTGCCCTATTAAGGAGGTATGTACAAGAGGTACATATAAATCCACTCTAAAATGGAGTTTTGTGTGACATAAAAAAGGGTGGCTGCCTTCATGTAGATTTTGTAGAACCAAGAAAGCACTCTGTGCGGGTTCTAGCACTTCATTTTTGGGAGGGCGTCGAGGTTGAAACAGATGACCCACTGCTCTTCAACAAGCATGCCCTTAAAGGTGATTAATCAATGGCAGGCTGAAACTGGATGTGTTGGGCTCAAAGGCACAAATATTACGGCATGTAAACCATAAAACAATGTACTAATCACCCTTTTAACAGCAAAATGCAGGAGAAGAACAAGACCAAGAAAACAATATGTGATGCTCAACTAAAACTTAAACTACTGTAACACGACAGATCCCCAAAATTGGTTGCAAAATATTATGTTAAAAAATCAACTAATATCTAACCTTGAACTCCAGCTCCATGCCTGTGATGGCCTGACCCGGTTCTGGTGCGGTCAGTTTCTGTATGTGGGCAGCCAGATTTCTTGCCGGGACTTCTGTGTTGCCACATTGTACAGCTTCCAAGAGAGCATCATGGATGAAGATGTACTGATCTTCAGTCTGGACCATGTAGTTCCTCTGAGCTCGCAGACAAGTGACGTGGCCGTAGATGTCGACGGTCATCTCGTGCTTGATCCGCTCCAGCATGGCATCAATGACTATAAAAGCTCCGGTTCGGCCAACTCCAGCACTGTCAAAATTCATGACCATAATAAACTAGACACTAAGTGACATTTGACAATAAACCAAGATTTAACATTAATATTACGAGATGTGTTATTTTGTTACGTTATTAACTCTTTGAGTCCCAAGGAACGCATCATACGTTCATAGGTTCCCGCCTAGAGGCCCAATGAATGCAAGATGCGCTGATTTCACATCTCTCTTGACTACCCCTTGGGCCTCTGATGCTAAACCCCCTAGGACTCTAAGAGTTAATATCAATGAACACTAGGCATTCCTAGGGGGGTACTTAGTCTTCTGATACAGCAATCATTGTTTGCATAGTTCCAATTCTGATGCTACTAGTATTGGTCTGATTGCATCTCTGTCTCACCTGTTCTCTGGGTGTAGAGTGTTGGCCAGATCAGCTGTTCTCTGAGTGTAGAGTGTTGGCCAGATCAGCTGTTCTCTGAGTGTAGAGTGTTGGCCAGATCAGCTGTTCTCTGAGTGTAGAGTGTTGGCCAGATCAGCTGTTCTCTGAGTGTACAGTGTTGGCCAGATCAGCTGTTCTCTGAGTGTAGAGTGTTGGCCAAATCAGCTGATCACTCCCTGCTGCACGATTCTTTCCACTGCACTAAACATAATTTCATGACAGCGCTAGTTTTGTGTTGTACCACTTGACCATGATTTCCCACTAACAAACAATGACCAACCTGCAGTGTACAATAATGGATCCAGCATCTGGAGGGTTGCTGGCCTTGACCCGTCTCATGAACATCAACAGTGGGGTGGGGTGATCCGGAACACCGTGGTCAGGCCAGGCAGTAAACTGGAATTGTCGAACTTCACGCTTCTCAGAGAACCCATACTGTAACAACAAATATGCAGCATCCCTGCATCTGAACATATGATACAGATTTCTAACATATAATACAGACTCACATATAAGACAGGTCTGAACACATACAATACAGATGATCCAAACGCAAGCTTTTATTGAGTGTTTTTTCCCCCACTATTAACAGCATGGACAAAGTAAGACACTGTGAGTTTACATAAGAATTAATCCATAAGACACTATTACATTTACATAAGAATTGATAAACACAGACATATTTAAACATTGCTACATTTATCTAAGAACTGTGACATGAAAAAATCACAAACTGTTACATTTCCATAAGACACTTTTACATTTACATAAGAATTGATTACATGGAAAAACTAAAAGACACTTACAGATATATAAAAATCAATAAATAAGACATACTTAGACACTCTTATATTTATATAAGAAAAAGGTGACAAATTTAAACATTGTTACATTTATCTAAGAAAAGATAACAGGGACACATTTAGATACTGTTATAATTATGTAAGCTTTGAAGACAACATGCAATCAATAATAGAGTACACACACATCTTTTCAATAAATGCACAAGACTGTCTCACGATTTTTGTCTCAGCATGAACTTGGAGGTGAAGACATCTGATTCCTGTCATCATCATCATGTGCCATGCTTGTAAACACAGGATGTCATGTTTCGCCATCTCACCCAATGACCAGAATCATGGATCAGTTCAAAGTTTTTGTCTCACCCATACACAGGGCAAGGCCATCCAGGTGTTTAACTCCTTCCTGTCCTCTTGCTCTCTTTCCATCAATCTTGTCAGTTGTCACCAAGCTCTCAAGTCTATTCCTTCTCTTAATGTGTTAAACAAAAAACAAAACTGACTGTCAACTTCTGTTCTAATAAGTTTATGACTTTCATCTGTCTTGATGAGGACTGCCTCATTTGTTTTTCTATCCTTCAACAACATTTGTTGCAGTCTTCTCAGAAACCACATCTCTGCCGCCATTACATGTTTCTTTAGCTTGAATCCTACAGTCTAACATACGAATAAACAATGTCTCAGATATGAACAGATGGCTGAATATCTCAGGCATTCTAAACAACAACAGCCTCAAATAAGTTCACAAATTCTAGTAGTTAAGTGATGGAGACTTACTCTCGACATGTGGAAGGTACGTATGGTGTACGTGGCTAGTTCAGTAACATCAACGAGCTGTACGTGCATCAGTCCATATGTCTCCGCTCCACGAGGTGGCCAGTACTGGTCACACTTGATCTGTTGAGAAACAAAATAAGGAACAGTTAGTGAATACGCATTTATATGTGTGACTAAATGTGATAATACTATAGGACTGTACGTGAATATACTGGGAAAATATGCGACATATCCTGTAATAAATATGACTGCTAGAATATCCAGAACAATGTTTTCTGGTAGTGAATTTAAACGAACAAGAAAACGAACAAATTTACAACCCTCTCTTATGTAAACAGAAGGAAGTCATTATAAATCTGAAGTTACTCTGGTAAGTCACATGATTACTTCTAACTTCCGGCGATTATACGAACATGATGTATCAATATATGTTGTAAGCTGTTAGCTAACACACCCTGAATTGTTAATTCCATGCATAGTTGACACAAGCATTGACATGTTAACTAACATTTAATACGTTCAATAACATATGATTTGGGGGTTTATACGTTAACTAACATGCCAGGATTGTCCATGTGTGTATGTCACATTGTGATTGGGGGTTTATACGTTAACTAACATGCCAGGATTGTCCATGTGTGTATGTCACATTGTGATTGGGGGTTTATACGTTAACTAACATGCCAGGATTGTCCATGTGTGTATGTCACATTGTGATTGGGGGTTTATACGTTAACTAACATGCCAGGATTGTCCATGTGTGTATGTCACATTGTGATTGGGGGTTTATACGTTAACTAACATGCCAGGATTGTCCATGTGTGTATGTCACATTGTGATTGGGGGTTTATACGTTAACTAACATGCCAGGATTGTCCATGTGTGTATGTCACATTGTGATTGGGGGTTTATACGTTAACTAACATGCCAGGATTGTCCATGTGTGTATGTCACATTGTGATTGGGGGTTTATACGTTAACTAACATGCCAGGATTGTCCATGTGTGTATGTCACATTGTGATTGGGGGTTTATACGTTAACTAACATGCCAGGATTGTCCATGTGTGTATGTCACATTGTGATTGGGGGTTTATACGTTAACTAACATGCCAGGATTGTCCATGTGTGTATGTCACATTGTGATTGGGGGTTTATACGTTAACTAACATGCCAGGATTGTCCATGTGTGTATGTCACATTGTGATTGGGGGTTTATACGTTAACTAACATGCCAGGATTGTCCATGTGTGTATGTCACATTGTGATTGGGGGTTTATACGTTAACTAACATGCCAGGATTGTCCATGTGTGTATGTCACATTGTGATTGGGGGTTTATACGTTAACTAACATGCCAGGATTGTCCATGTGTGTATGTCACATTGTGATTGGGGGTTTATACGTTAACTAACATGCCAGGATTGTCCATGTGTGTATGTCACATTGTGATTGGGGGTTTATACGTTAACTAACATGCCAGGATTGTCCATGTGTGTATGTCACATTGTGATTGGGGGTGTGGCAGCTGTCTGCGTAACAAAGATGTAACTGCTTAATTAGGGATTTCCACTGAAGTCGAAGCACATCTGCCTGAGACGCAAGGAACCAACAGACTGCATACACATAAGACAGATATCTAAAACAGATATGCACGCAAAACTCAGGTTCTGGAACAAGACTACGGTCCAGAAGTGAATAAACAACAAGAACTGTCCATCAGAGTTTACAGCCGGTGAATAAAAAGGAGAAGAGGAAGATAGCATACACTGTGAACATCATGTGTTAACTAGCATCCCATGAACAGTGTACCATATGTTAACTAGCACCCCAGGAACAGTGTACCAAATGTTAACTAGCACCCAAGGAACAGTGTACCATATGTTAACTAGCACCCCAGGAACAGTGTACCATATGTTAACTAGCACCCCATGAACAATGTACCATATGTTAACTAGCACCCCAGGAACAGTGTACCACATGTTAACTAGCACCTCATAAACAGTGTACCATACGTTAACTAGCACCATATGAACAGTGTACCATATGTTAACTAGCAACCTTTGAACAGTGTACCATATGTTAACTAGCACCCCAGGAACAGTGTATAATATTTTAACTAGCACCCCAGGAACAGTGTACAATATGTTAACTAGCAACCCAGGAACAGTGTACCATATGTTAACTAGCAACCCAGGAACAGTGTACCATATGTTAACTAGCAACCCAGGAACAGTGTACCATATGTTAACTAGCAACCCAGGAACAGTGTACCATACGTTAACTAGCACCATATGAACAGTGTACCATATGTTAACTAGCAACCTTTGAACAGTGTACCATATGTTAACTAGCACCCCAGGAACAGTGTACCATATTTTAACTATCACCCCAGAAACAGTGTACCATATGTTAACTAGCACCCCATGAACAGTGTACCATATGTTAACTAGCAACCCAGGAAAAGTGTACCATATGTTAACTAGCACCCCAGGAAAAGTGTACCATATGTTAACTAGCACAGCAAGAATTGTTAATTCCACTCACAGCTGACAAAAACAGTTAAGATGTTAACTCAACATCACCAACAGCTGACAACAACAGAAAACTGGAAGAAAAACCATCCAGGTTGAGATGAAGAGAGCTGGATAAGACTAGGGTGACCTAGACTGGCTAGATACAAGCTGGGAAAAAAAAAATTGCTCCATTTTGTTCTTTCCTGTTTAACCCATTCAGTATCACTGAGGGAATCTTGAAGTTCACTTGCTGTTTGAGCTGTGATAATGTGAGACTGACTGGTTCTACTTTTTGTTCAGTCTGATATCTTTTCATGATACAAAACAAAGTCAGTCAGAGAAGTGACTTGGGGCCCTGTCAGATACTTTAACCTATGGAGACTGACGGTTGCCTTGACCCTCAACAATTATATACTAGCACAGGAATGAGATCAGCACACATGCAGAAGTTATCAGCAAAGTCAACAAGAGATCGTTAGTTGGACACCCAGCAGGCACCTAAGAGAAAAAAAGATATGGGTGGATATACTGACATAATTTCGTACCCGTGACCTCTCCTCCAGCTTGGTCATCATGACAATGGTCGCTGACCTCTGCTCCCAGACCATTCTCCAGAAGTCACCGAACGTTTCAGGTAGGGGACCCTGTCACACATAAAACAGTTTGGTTATTACTGTGATCTGCAATATCCATCTAACAAACACATATAATTATGTTATAAACCAAGATCTGGTGCAAACATTCAAGTGATATCATTCATAAACACACATATTGAAAAATAGAAATAGTAGGAATTGAATCCTACTTGTTTATCATTCCCGATACTATTTTGTGCGCATGTATGTACCTGTTTTGGCTCTGTTGTGAGCCTTCCTATACACACTGACCTTTCACCTACGCTGACCTCAATGGGTCAGTTCCTGTCAGCCTGGCTACCAAGCATGCGGCACTGATTCACTGCTGGGGTCAAAGTTTTCCAGAAATCCTGGGTTCATGCTTTCAACACTTCTTACTTTACTGTACAATAACTGTATTAGTAAAGTAAAAAAAAAAAAAAAGTAATGATCCCATTTCCACAGCTTTAGGCGTAAAGGGCATACAGGGCTAGACCTATATTTTATAGACCAATAGGCACAAGATGGGTGATGTGGTCAGCATCACGCCGGCCACCTTTACTTCCTGGGCCTGCACCTGGTACCCACTCAAGGCTGGGTCGACCTGGGAGTCAATGTCATTTTTTTTTAAAAGTCCGGCTCTGCCTGGGAGTGAACCTACAACCTTCTGATCTGCATGTGAGCATCTAGCCAATATGCCAAGGTGACTCCCAATAACTGTATTAGTCATTTCAATTTTGAGTGCTGATGAAGGCTTCTTAGCTACACTAAGGCTATCTAACTACAATATGTCACTTGTGACTGTGTTCTTGTATATCATTTTTTATTCTGTTTTTGTTTTTATGGACAGACATATGGTAATTTTTACAGTTTTACTGCAACACATTTTATTTGCTTTATTCATAAGGGGTACATCTGTGGACTTGAAAATTAACACTGTCTTCCTGAAGTATCCCATGTAACCAACAAACCATGACTACATATTTAAAAGGTTGAGTCGAGTTAACATGTGATATCATAGCAACTTGGGACATTCTCTTGCTGACATCTAGTAAATGATCACAAACACAACAATAGAACCTAGAGTTAACAACTGATGTCATAGCAACTTGAGACATTCTCTGGCTGACATCTAGTAAATGATCACAAACACAACAATAGAACCTAGAGTTAACAACTGATATCATAGCAACTTGAGACATTCTCTGGCTGACATCTAGTAAATGATCACAAACACAACAAAAGAAAACTATAGAGTTAACAACTGATATCATAGCAACTTGAGACATTCTCTGGCTGACATCTAGTAAATGATCACAAACACAACAATAGAACCTAGAGTTAACAACTGATATCATAGCAACTTGAGACATTCTCTGGCTGACATCTAGTAAATGATCACAAACACAACAATAGAAAACTAGAGTTAACAACTGATATCATAGCAACTTGAGACATTCTCTTGCTGACATCTAGTAAATGATCACAAACACAACAGTAGAGTGGCGCGGTGATTTCGATCACAGGCATGAGAGGAAGTTAAGTCTGATGTGATGTGTATAAGGAGATATTCCGTACATCACTCGGGCGCCAGTCCTTCACTGTTCTGGTTTTACGGAACCTCATGCAAGACTCCTGTTGCACGTCCCCGTCGTGCGCCACGGATAATGTCTCAAATGAGCATTAACAGAGTTGGCAGGGGATCTCGGAGCTGGCGGCCCCTAGAGGTGTAGAGTCCTTTCTGGCTCTCACCAGCCAGCCCCCAAACGCATGGGTGAAAAGTAACAAAACTCAAGGACTGCTTGCTAAATGTTCCATCAAATGACAACTCTTGGTTAAAATTCGGGAGCGAATGGGAAAACTGTGCTGCTGAGACTCAACCCTGACTGAGAGATTTACCCGCAGCCAAGACGAGTAACATCTCTTGTGGGCGACTTCTCGCAGCAAGATCCCACCTACGTACATCCTCTGTCAATCCTCAGTGTCGTTGTCACCGCGCTGAGGTACACCATGGCAGCAACTATTCATATGCTGGCTTGAAAACAATGTCCGACAAAGTTACACCCCACGGCACACATGCAAGCTCAAAGTCCGACGATCATAACTCGTACCGATTAGGAAAAGTCTGAATGTCCGTATCCACTGGTCCAACTCGCCCGAGTGTTGGGACCAAACAGGTGAAGCCACGCCTGACGCATTTTGCTTCCCCATTCTGTCGTGCTAAGGGCACAGCTGAAACAACGTTAAAGGTGTCTAACGTAAGATGAAAAAGAATGTACCTATTTGTGTGGCCACAAACGTCCTAGACCTGTGGGCTGCTCCCCGCTGATCTCCGGAGAGCGCAGCCTTGTAGCGCGGGAAGCTCAATACACGGTTGTGAGGTTTAGCAGTCATGGGCAGGACGTGACGATTCCTTGGGTGAGCCCAGAACCAGAGCATCATGTGTCGGCTCTGCATTTATGGAAGCCTCCTTGGATGGCGGGGAATGCCCATGATCTGCCCCTGCCTTCCCTTGAGGGCTGAAAACTCTACATAGAGCTGCCTTAAGTACGACATGCCTGGGGCCACACCTGTTAAAAGTCAAAGAGGACACCACACAAATAAGGCAACATCTCGACCCACACAAAACAATGGCCACAGTCAACCTAGAAATAGGCTTGACGTCTTCCTCCGAAGTCGGAGTACATCTGCCGGAGAGGCGGGGAACGAGTACTGCAAACAAATAAGCCAGTAAAACGGATGTACACGCAAAACTCAGGTCAAGGTAAAAGCCAAAAGTCCATTTTGGACGAACAACCGTGACTTACCGCCAGAATTCACAGCCGGTGAACAAGAAGAAGAAGAAGATAACAGTAGAAAACTAGAGTTAACAACTGATATCATAGCAACTTGAGACATTCTCTGGCTGACATCTAGTAAATAATCACAAACACAACAATAGAACCTAGAGTTAACAACTGATATCATAGCAACTTGAGACATTCTCTGGCTGACATCTAGTAAATGATCACAAACACAACAATAGAAAACTAGAGTTAACAACAACTGATATCATAGCAACTTGGGACATTCTCTGGCTGACATCTAGTAAATGATCACAAACACAACAATAGAACCTAGAGTTAACAACTGATATCATAGCAACTTGAGACATTCTCTGGCTGACATCTAGTAAATGATCACAAACACAACAATAGAAAACTAGAGTTAACAACTGATATCATAGCAACTTGGGACATTCTCTTGCTGACATCTAGTAAATGATCACAAACACAACAAAAGAAAACTAGAGTCAGAGTAAGAATGATCAAAGAGCTTACCTGGGTGGCTATGTAAGCATTCTGCTTGCGGTAACCATCCATATAGTTGGCATTAATGTAGTCGCTGCCGGGGACCCCTTCCATTGGCTGCAGGATGACCCTGGAGTGATCGTATGCAATCACATTAGCATAGCGGTTCTTGGGCTTGTTGACCTCCAGGTTGGAGTTGTCCCAGGTGAACTGCTGGCCAGGTTCAATGCTCTCGTACTCCTGGGAAAACTTGAAGTTGTCGTTGGCTTTGAGGGCATCAATATGCTCTGCCAGTCTTTCTATGGGGATGGGTGGATGGCTGATCATGGCTGAAGAGTATTCAGGTACAAATGTTAATGACTGTATGTAGTACTGACCAGTGGTCAATCCAGCAAGTCAGCAGAAAATACATTTTTGTTCAATCTCTTAAAAAGTAAATTCGTGTACTATAAAAACTGGGAAATCAAATATATACTTGCATACCATAGCAAGTTCCAGTGACACCTGGACTTAAATGCTACAAAAGGTTCAGTCATTCTTCTGTAGTTTAAAAAATATATAGTTGTATATGCATGGATTTTTCTAATGATTTATTGTTAAATGCTGATAAAGGCTTTGTAACAATAACTTTCAATTTTCTTATATTCTGTTCAGTTGTGCTTTTTATGTTCTATGTAATCATTGTATAGGAACTGGGAGCAATAGTGGTATGCTAAATAATGTACTGGCTTGTAGACCTGTATCCTGTGGTTATGGGTTTAAACTCCACTGCAGGTGGTTTTTTCTTTTTTTGGTAAGCAAAACCACAGAGTTTATTTTTATTTTCTTTTGTCAATATTCTGCTTTGTGTGTAACAGGCTAACAGATGATATATATCCAAGCTAGGGCTCTGCTTTTATGGAGTCTCAAGCTATTAGTGACTCCTCCCATCCATCCTCTTCTTGATCATCTCCTTACACCTCTTGCTGTTTCTAAGTTCATGTTGTAAGTTCTTATTGCTGGCATCACTGGATTCATTCTCATGAATGGCCAAACCATTTGAGTCTTTATTTTTCAGTTATAGGTGTTGTCCCAAGTACTCGTAATTTCTTTGTCCTCACATGATCTCTTCTAGTTTTGTTTGTGGCCTTTCTCAAACATTTGATTTCACAGGTATTTATTTCTTTCATGAACTTTTGTCCAAGTCCAGGTCTGACACTGAGAGCACAAGACTGGTATGAACAAAACTGGTGAGTGTGCAGGGGTGGGGTGGAGGAGTGGGTTAGGGACAGAGAAAGAAAGAGAGAGAGAGAGAGAAAGAGAGAAACAGACAGAAGACAGACAGAGAGAGAAAGAAAAATACATGATGACACAGAGAAACAGACACAGACATCGAAGGATTAAAATATTAGATACAACTGAAGTTTTTATGCAATTTACAAATCTCACATGTGAGAACAAGTTCAAAAATAGTAAAATGGCCTTACCTGGTGTCTGATAGTGCTGTCGCCTCATCTCCACAGGGTCAATGGAATACAGTGGGGGTTCGATCATCAGTGCTTTGGATTCCGGCTCCATTGGGTCACCTTTTGCTTTGTTCTTTTTCCTGAAACATACACCATTTGTTTGGGGGGATATATTACTGCTTTCACAGTTTCAAGTTTTACATGAAATCAATGTCTGCACAGACAGACAGCTAGAATAAAAAAAAAGCTTATAAACGAGAGAAGAATGGCAGAATGGAGAGGGGCAATAAAGGATAACAAAAAAAAAAAAAGAAAAGCATACAGAGTAAGCCAATACAGAGCAGAGGTATGGAGAGGGAGAGTGGACGGAGGGAAGAGGATGCAAAAGAGTGAGAAGAGAAGAGATGGAAGTTAGAGGGGGAGGAAGGCAGAAGTGAGAGAGGCAAAGAGAACAGAGAAAGGGGGACAAAGGAGAAGAGAGAGAGAAGATGGGAGATACAAGGGGAGAACATAGAAGAATGAAAGAATTGAGGATGGAAGAAAGCAAGAAGATACAGGGAAAGGGTGCTTACAAATAAGCCAGAATTGTAAAACAGACATGCATGCAAAACACACGTTTCAGAACAAGACCAAAGTCCAAAAGTGGATGAACAACCAAAAACTTCTCCCTGGGTTTATAGCTGGTGAATGCAAAAGAGCAGAAGACCATCAATGTTTGTGTGTATTTTACTTGATACTCACAGTATGAATATTATTATATATAAACATAACAGGTGAAAATAAAGTTTATGTGTTTATTCATTTTCTACTGTGTTACTTCAGGTTTCCTTAGGTCGTCTACATCTCCTTTTATCCATCTGGCATCCACCCAAAAGCTGTCCTTGTCAAAGTGCCATGAGCTATTCTGCAAATATGTCCAAGCCATCTCCATCTGCTTCCTTTGATAACGTTTGCCAGGGACGACAATTTTGTTTTCCCCTTAAAAACACAGGAAAAGACTGGGTGACATAGAAGTTAAGCCTGGTAAAGCACCTCCCCACCACCTTCAAAGCCGAGATAGGAGACACTATAACCAGCTCTTCATCGGAACAATCAGTAGAGGTACTCTGGATGTAATGGCAGCTGCCTCGGAGGACAGTACGTTTGGGAATGCCCAATGTGCAGTGATGTCAGACTTGATTTGAGACAGCTGAAATTTAGATGATGAAGAGAACCAGCAGGAAACCTGTAAGTACTTACCTCATGAATAGGAAACAAATGATGGCGCACATGATGATGACGATGACGGCTCCAGCGCAGGTAGGGGCAACAATGGTCAATAAAGCGCTGGCATCATCAAAATCTTTCACCTGATCATCTTCGATGGGGTCTGGACGGTGGGCTCCACTAGGATGCTGTTTGTTGTTTCTGACACCTCCACCAATATGGAATGTAGAATCAGCGTTGTTTGAAGAAATGCTCAGCTCATCAGAGTAGTCACTAGATGTGTACAGACGCTGGCGGCAGGGAGGAGACAAAACACATAAGTTTCTCAGCAATCACTTTACATAAACTCAGCGTACATTCTTGGTGGGACAGAGGAGACAGTATATTAAATTCTCAGAAGTCACTTCATACGTGACATACTTGGTGGGACAAAAAATACATCAGATTCAGAGAAGTCACTTTGCAACTGACATAACTGGTGGGACAGAGGAGACAATAAACTAGATTCTCAGAAATCACTTTATGTGTGACATAACTGGTGGGACACTGGAGACAATATATTAGATTCTGAGAAATCACTTTATAAATTACACTCCTGAAGGGACAGAGGAGACAATAAACTATATTCTCAGAAATCACTTTATGTGTTACATAACTAGTGGGACAGAGGAGACAATAAACTATATTCTCAGAAATCACTTTATACGTGACACAATCGGTGGAACAGAGGAGACAATAAACTACTAAGAAATCACTCTATAAGTGACACACCTGGTGGGACATAAAAGACAATACATGAGATTCTGAGAAATTTCTTTACAGCTGACATATCTGGTGGGAGGGTGGAGACAATATATTAGATTCTGAGAAATCACTTTATAAATTACACTCCTGAAGGGACAGAGAAGACAATGAACTATATTCTCAGAAGTCACTTTACAGTTTATATTCCTAGTGGGACAGAAAAGAACGACAATACTCACAGCTAACGTGACCCAGTAACAACCACTTGCTAGTGTTTTCACTATAACTGTAAGAACAGCTGCATCTACTACAATCACCAAAATGTGTCTCCTCAACACAATCAACATGATCCTTGAGGATTCGGAACACATTTTCACAATCCCAACATTTTGGCATTGAAAGTCAGCTCTTTGAAATTTGCTGTGCACTGATTATCACAATAGTATGAGCGCCATACTGTTCAGAAAGGAAATGTAAACTTCTCAACATAAATTTGTCAAGCAAGTAAACTACAAAAAAGCCAAATATATTGGGACTGATTTGTGATAAAAAGTCGAGGATTTGCAACTGATTTTTAAAAATCATAACTACATAAACGACCAAAAGAAAACAATAAGAAGAAACAACAAAAACAACAGCAGCAGCAGTGACAATGCCAACAGCAGCAACAATAAAACTGGCACAAAAGGTAACACTGACAATAAATCATGGGTTGGTACTCACCTGGTCGACAGAATAAGCTCGAAGAAAAACACGGTAACGATCGTCTACGTGTAGAGGTCTGTTGGTGAAGGAACCATATTCTTGGTTGTTGCCCAGAGAAAACTCGGACGGCAGGGACTGAGATTCGAACCTTGCAGCAATGTATGGGTGAGATGCCGGTTTATCGATACTCATTCTATCCTTGGTGAGCTGGGAATAAATAGAACAAAGGTCATAATCAGAAAATAATAATTAATTTAACCTTGCACAGCTATATTAAAATAAGGTGAACGCAGTATAAGATATGACAGTCTAAAAAAATTGGCAGAACATAAGATAAATGTCAAATTTACAGGACCACAGAGCAGATAGATCAAGAAAAGGAAAGAGAACCCCCAATATGAAAAAGACATCACAAAGTGTATAACGTATAAGTCCAAATAGGAAAACACTAACAAGTCCTAATGTTGAAAAGACATATAAGTCCAAATGTGAATAGATACACAAACCTGAATATGAAAAGATGTATAAGTCCAAATGTGAATAGATACACAAACCTGAATATTCAAAGACACAAAGTGAAATATGAAGACACATAAGACTAAATGTAATGTTTATGTTTATTCAACGGATCAACATCATGGCACGTGGGTGTAACCTATGAGTGCTCGGTTCTACTTCTAACTCAAGCCTGAGTCTGAAGAATCTCAGCATAGTGCGCAAACTCCGCTGCACAGGCGGGGATCCTGAAATACTTTGGGTAGATTTTTAACTCAAATTTTGCCCGGGCAGCACTGGTGGGCTACTCCTTTTTTGATTTCCAACTGTCAAGGTATTTTTTACGCATGCAACAATACACACAAGCATCCTGTCTTACTATCCAAAGACCAGGGGAAATTACTAGAAGATCACATGAAAAAATTCCAGCCTTCACCAGGGTTTGAACCCCGGACTATCAGCACATGAGGTGAATGCCATACCTCGAGACCACTCTGCCTCCATAAACAAATGTAAAAAGTCACACAAATTGAAAAATAACGATGATAAATGTGTGTCGTTACTGATCAGGACCAGTTAGTATCCACAAGTTTTTTTGTTTTTTTGGGTAATAGTCTTCCTCTTTTTCTCTGCTAGTAACCTCTGCTGCCTGGCAGGCTGATGCAACATGCTTGAAGAGTGACAGCAAGCTCTCCAGATGGCTCTTGTCCAACAGCCTCCCATGTTTCTCTGTCTAAATGCCAATAGATTTAAGAGCAGTTTTGAGAGTAAATATTAAAATACATACAAATCCAAATATGAAAAGGCAAACTCGTGATGGGCAAAGCATTCACAAACTGACATAGAATGACTCACCTCCTCAAGTGTGTAGTCTGAAGGCATCTTGGCCATGCCTGACCTGGATGGAACCACTACAATATGATAGTGACTAATGGGCCCATTTTTCTCAGATGCTCGTTTCAGCTCCATGAGAATGGTTCCAGTTTGGATTGACTTCACTGTTGGCTTCTCTACACGAGGTGGAGCTAGAGGGCAACAGATGAATTAACATTAATTTTTGTACAATAGGTTTAACACTGTCCCTCCGAGAAACCACAGAACTGACACTTCTGGATGAGTCCACTCCTCCTTTATATGTTGCTTTACTGATCTGCTACACTGATGTGTACCTGAGATGCCTAGTTGTTGTCAATGGCTTTGCTTGCTCTAGCACAGCATTCAGGAGGTCCGGATATGAATGTATTTACTAAAATTAGCCCTTAACTCTTTGAGTCCCAGAGGGTTTAGCATCACAGGCCCAAGGGGTAGTCAAAAGAGACTCAAATCGGCGCATCATGCATTCATTGGGATTCTAGGCAGTAACCTATGAAAGTATGATGCGTTCCTTGGGACTCAAAGAGTTAAGTAAGTATTCATGCGAATCAAATGGTTTTTAAAAAACCATTTTGACTTAATAATTTTCCCTTTATCTCAGTGTTTGATGTCATGGGGTCATGACAGGAGTCGCACAAATCAGATCGTTGTTGCTTGCGCACTGTGGAATGTATTCTATTGAATGCAGCACTCTGATCATGTTTTCTGATTACTGACCAGCATTTTGAGAAAAGGTTTTTGAAAATTTGGATATATTCACATGTTTTTTTTTAAATTAGTGACCTATGTCACATTTGTTTTAAAAGGAATTTGAGAGAGGTGGGTGTCATGACTTGTATTGTCATGAGTTTACAGAGTGAAAGGATTGATAATCTTGCTAAATATTGTAATATAGGTTTAATCAAAAAAGAGTTTCAGATGGTTAACATCATCAGGCATGACTCCTCAAAGACTGAAGTCATTTGGTCATGCCCCTCCACTGTGCCTCTATTTTAGCTAATCTTTACTTGTGCATAACCATGAACCTTAATGTCCTTGCATAAATTTGTGTTGCAGTCATTTCTTGACTGCATCCTGTTCCTTCAGTATGAATTGGTCTGTGTGTGTTTCTGTGTGTTTAAGTGTGCCTCTTTGCTGTGTATGTGTGTCTGCGCGATTGGATCCATGTAGCTGTGTATATGTGTCTGTGTGTGTGTCTCTGTGTTTGTCTGCATGTGTGTGTGTCTTGGTGTTTTTCTGCATATTTCATGTGACTGTGCATATCTTCGTTTGTGTCTCTGTGTGTCCTCATATGTGTTCGTCTGCATGTTTGCATGTGTATGTTTATGTGTTTTGTCTGCGGGTGTGTCTATGAGGCTGTATGTATGTATCTCTGTGTGTAGGTGTCTGTATGTCTGTCTGCGTGAGTGTATGTGTCTGTCTGTGTATGTCTATGTGTGTTTCTCTGTGTGTATTGTGTGTGCCCCTTTGTTGTCTGTATGTGTCTGCATGTCAGAGTATATGTCTGTGCGTGCTGAATATATGTGTCTGCGTGTGTATTTCTATGTGTTTGTATGTGTATGCATTTCTGCGTGTTTGTCTGTGTGGGTGTCAGAATGTGTTTGTCTGCCTGTTTGTATTTGTGTGTGTGTGTGTTTGACTGCGTGTGTGTCTATGTGGCTGTATGTATGTGTCTGCATGTTTGTATGTGTGTGGTGTGTGTGTAAGTGTGTGAGCACGAATGTAAATATGTGTGCTGTGTGTTTTCCTGTGTGTGTTTATATGTAAGAGTCTGTGTGTGTCTCTGTATTTTTGTCTAAGTGAGCGTGTGTGTCTTTGTGGGAGTGTCTCCATGCATGACTGTATTTATGACTGTATGTTTGTATGTGTGTATGCCTGTATTACGAATGTATGTATGTTTGTATCTATGTATGTTTGTTTGTATGTATGTATGCCTGTGTGTATGCCTGTTTGCATGTTTGTTTGTATGTATGCACGTATGTAAGTATGTATGTATGTAATGTTTGCATGCATGTATGTGCGTTTGAGTGGGTGATCGTGTGTATGTGGGTGTATGTATGCACGCGCCGGTTTTTGCATGCACTTTAAAACTCATACTTTTGTGTTCTTTTATAATATTCATAATATGCATAACATCATATGATCATAACATGCTTTATTAGTAAAAATACAACTGCTGTGCGAAAGATGGTTGACTGGAAGGGCCGAATGTAAGACGGGCCTGCGTGCCCAATTTGTGACCCTTTGAAAATAAAGTTTGTTCGTTCGTTCTCTTGAATTCTGGCAAACAGTATTTTTCAATTAATTAATCCACCAAAATGTGACTAAGAAGTGTAACAATGGTGACCACGTTTCTCAATGCTCTCAATGAAGCAGGATGAGAAGATGAATCAGGAGACTCAAAAAACTACTTCAGGTCAAAAGAATTGTCGCCAAACATGAACACTATACAGGCAGCCAAAGAAGAAGAGTAAACCAACATAAAACTGGTGTTATCAGTCGCCACACGCTGCAAGATATACTGAAAATGGGATTCGGGTGGTTATGGACTTTCCAATGAGCAATGAGGATAATCTAACGACTAACTAACTAACAATGGTTGAAAGGCGTATAAAACCCATACATAAGAACAAACAAACTGTTTTTCCTTGCCACCATTGTTAAGTCGATTATCACAGTTCGGTGATTACTTTCTTGATACCAGCTTTACAGCAGTAATCTCAGTTTGTATAACTTTAGCAGTTTCAACTGTTGCTTTTTCACTGTTCAAACTCAAGTATACACAGATGACATACAAAAAACAAAACACATACAAAAAACAAAACACATACAATGTGCAGAAGAAAACTGACCATCGATTAATGTTTCAGTGACCAATGACTGAGGCCAGCCTTCGTCACCATTCTTGAACACGGCACTGATGTTAAACTCCAGCTTCAACTTTGGTTTGAGGTTGGTGACGCTGTAGGTTGTCTGCTGGCCGTTGATCTTCACTTCCTGTAGTTCCTGGAAGATCTGCTTGATCTCACCGTCTTCACGGTATGTCTTCATACCTTCATATCGCAGCTGTGGGGATGTGTTTAACATGGATGGCTTTAGAAACTCATTCTCTGGCTCTCTCTGTCTCTCTCTCTCAATATGTGTGTATAGTAACTCTCTCTGTCTGTGTGTGTATGTGTGTGTGCGTGTGTGTGTGGGGGGTGGGGGAATTAGTCCAAGTCATATGGCTGCCAATGTGTGCCTGCCAGCTGACATAGACAGCTTTAGAAAGTGGCTTATTGGCTCTTTCCTCTCTCTTGGTATGTTTGTATACCATATGTGTGTGTGTGTGTGCGGGTGCGTGGGTGTGTGTGTATGTGTGTGTGTGGGGGGGGATTAGTCCAAGTCATATGGCTGCCAATGTGTGCCTGCCGGCTGACATAGACAGCTTTAGAAAGTGGCTTAATGGCAAAGTCTAATAACACAAAAACTATCTGAGTGCAGATTTAAACCTTAGACCTCTGGCCCAACAGATAACTCTCTAGTTATGAGGTTTCTGTGGTCAACAGATAACTCTCTAGTTATAGGGCTACAGCAGTCAACAGATAGATCTCTAGCTATGAGACTGCTGAGGCTGCCAAAAGAACTCAACACTACAGACTAAACAGGATATAACAGGGATAGCACAGAATGCAAGAATCAGTATGGGAAAGCTCACAGGAGTACACAATATTGCTGAGACAAAACAAAATTGGGGAAATGAATGTAGCACATCAGAAATAGGCATCAGCTTCAGAAACATACAGAAGAATAGCAAGCACACATCTGCAGTTACAGTATGTCATTACCTGAGTCAATGGAATGCTTTGTAAATGTGAAAAAGGACGACCCCCCCCCCCCCCCCCCCCCCCCCAAAAAAAAAAAAAAACAACAACCGGGTCTTATATTAATTTTTGCTTTAAAAAAAGGACTAAGACTTATTTTCCAGGGAATATTTTTTCAGTAAAATATTCAGCTGTTATTTGTGTAGAAAATTCTGAAATTATTCAAACATATTCATATCATCTTCTTTTGGGACATCGCGATAATGCTCCAATCCTGAATTCTGGCCTCAATTTCTAGTGATTCTATTTCATGTAGAACCATTGGCCCCAGTCTCTTGTGTCCTACAACAAAGCTTTCCCTAAATGAGCATTTCTTGTCCATGTAGCCTGCTTGTAGTGCACTGTAATAGTGTACACTGTCAGTGATTTTATGCCATAAATTCTTCACCCAAGTTACGACCTCCTGCAAACTTGGCTTCACAAAGTTTCCTCATTGATTTCTCTACATTCTGTTTTCAGTGTGGTCACTGATTTCTATGCATAAATAGTTTTCAGTTATAAACTACATCTGCTCATTATCAAGTGTACATCAGTGGTGTCTGTGCTCTGAATGACCTTTCAGCAACAGGCCTCATTGCAGCTGATGATCTTAAATGTTTATGTAAACACAACATGCCTTAGTGTTGACATACGTATGTGGTCTGAAGGAGGATGTTTGAAAGGGCTGAATGTAAGACAGGCCTGTGTGCCCAATTTGCAACTCTCTACTAGAATAAAGTGTGTTCCTTAGTTCTGGGGCAGGGTTTATATTAAAAGCATCCTTAAAAACTGTGCTAGGCTTTTTTTGTGGTGGGTCTTAATTTTGGGGAAACACTGTATATGATGTCAAATATTTATCCTACAATTGTATGTTAGGTAAACTCAAATATTTATCCAACAATTGTATGTTCACTAAACTCAAATATTTATCCTACAATTGTATGTTAGGTAAACTCTATTTATCCTACAATTGTATGTTAGGTAAACTCAAATATTTATCCTACAATTGTATGTTAGGTAAACTCAAATATTTATCCTACAATTGTATGTTAGGTAAACTCAAATATTTATCCTACAATTGTATGTTAGGTAAACTCAAATATTTATCCTACAATTGTATGTTAGGTAAACTCAAATATTTATCCTACAATTGTATGTTAGGTAAACTCAAATATTTATCCTACAATTGTATGTTAGGTAAACTCAAATATTTATCCTACAATTGTATGTTAGGTAAACTCAAATATTTATCCTACAATTGTATGTTAGGTAAACTCAAATATTTATCCTACAATTGTATGTTAGGTAAACTCAAATATTTATCCTACAATTGTATGTTAGGTAAACTCAAATATTTATCCTACAATTGTATGTTAGGTAAACTCAAATATTTATCCTACAATTGTATGTTAGGTAAATTCAAATATCTACCACATAGTGGAGCAGTTCATCTCTCTGAGGCTTGTCCCAGGACAGTTTGACTAGGGTGGTCAGTCTTTGTGTCACTCGGAATCTCTGGACAGCATCAGCACGGTCTGTTAGAATAAGTGAGGTTCTAGCATTAATAACACTTACATAATATGTGCAATAATAAAAATATATAATCACATTATAGAACTGTAAAAATCAACTCAAACAAGAAGCAGAAGTAGTCAGCTTCCAACAAACAAAATGATGACAACATGAACTCTACAGCAAGCAAAGAGAGGACATAAGAATGCATGGGCATTCACAGTTCAGTCTGCAGGCAGAATGGTTCAGGAAGCCAGTGGGCTGAGTCACTATTGAACTCCACAATTCAGGCAGCAATTGTAATCTGTATCCCAGGTCTTGCCAGTGTTGTTGACAATGAAACAGCTGACAGACTGGCTGGTTTTGCCTTAGCTGCAGATGGCGGTTGTATTGATCGAGCCAACATTGTTAATGCCCTTAGAGAGATAGGATGATCAGAGGAGCAACAGGTCCATAACACTGCTATGAATGCCAGAACGGGGAGTACAGACTGGCAAAGACAAGCGTGAAAGGCATACTTGATGTGTAAGATATCTTGTTAACCAGCACACGACTGGCACTATTAACTGCCGTATTCTGATGTATATGTTGAAGGGGGGTCTCAGCACCCAATGACGTGTCCATAGTGCCCAACTTATAACAGCTAAGAAAGCCATCCTGTCAGCATTTAAAATACAAAGATATACTTACATATAAGAGTACTTACAATAACTTAGCTTTCTGTAGAATGAAGACACGAATTATATCCCCCTCTGTTTTTCCCTGTATTTTATGTAACAGCCACGTATCCAGGAAAGTTGTAATAATCTGCTATTATTTTCTAGTGTTTTATTTTGACCTCTTCAGTCCAAGGAAGTTGCAACATTCTTTCATTCTTTGTAAATTTTTTATTTTGACCTTTCTACCTATAAAGTTGTAATGTTGCTCCACTGTTCTCTTGGAGTGGTCAGTGACCTTTGGCTCCAGAAAAACATGGCTTTAACTCCTGAAAACATGTAATAACTTTATCTGAATGCTATCTAGGCCTTTAAAGTTCTGGTGGGAAAGGGGGGAAGGGGAACTGTTTTTGTGGAGTATATACAGCATTTTCATTAGAATACAGTGAGTTAACTGAACATTAGGTATTTATAATTATGAGATGACTTACGGACTTCTTGGACGTGTGTGGTGACCACATCTGATAAATTCCCGTAACGCCCATCCACAGACTTTGCTTGTACCCGTATGGCATACATAGTGTAAGGCTCCACCCCCGTAATATCGGCTACAGTGTAGGGCCCAGTCTCCATCTGCTGCCAGACATACATGGCTGGTGAAGCAAACATGTTGTAGAAAACCTTGTAGCCGGACACTGGGTAATCTGGCTCATCCCATCGCACCTCAAGGGTTGTGTCTGATGTGCGGCGCACTTTCACGTTGCTTGGAGCAGGTGGCACTGAGAAAATCAAGCAAAACTAGGTGAATAGTCTTCTTTATGTATGTGGCTGCTAAACTGATAAGGTGTATCCGAGTGGGGCTCATGCTGTATGGGCAACACATGCTCTCTACATTAATGCCCAGGCTTTGTGCTAGGGAAGTAATGGCTGTGAGCTGTGATTCTCACTGACTTCCTGTAGCACAATAGAATAGTATCATCTGGAATAGCTGAACGGCTCCCACTACAAGCAATCTGTTACAGTCTCTTTTCTCTCCCACCATGGACTGTGGAGCCAACTTGTGGCCCTATTATGTCTTTCCCATTCAACTCCAGGATACAGTGGTAGCTGTACAGCAAGCAACTCTTGGGTCTTCTAACACAGCAAGCAACTCTTATGTCTTCTAACACAGCAAGCTACTTTTAGGTCTTCTAACACAGCAAGCAACTTTTAGGTCTTCTAACACAGCAAGCAACTCTTGGGTCTTCTAACACAGCTAGCAACTCTTGGGTCTTCTAACACAGCAAGCAACTCTTAAGTCTTCTAACACAGCAAGCAACTCTTAGGTCTTCTAACACAGCAAGCAAATCTTGGGTCTTCTAACACAGCAAGCAACTCTTGGGTCTTCTAACACAGCAAGCAACTCTTGGGTCTTCTAACACAGCAAGCAACTCTTGGGTCTTCTAACACAGCAAGCAACTCTTGGGTTCTCTAACACAGCAAGCAACTCTGGGTCTTCTAACACAGCAAGCAACTCTTGGGTCTTCTAACACAGCAAGCAACTCTTGGCTCTTCTAACACAGCAAGCAACTCTTGGGTCTTCTAACACAGCAAGCAACTCTTGGGTCTTCTAACACAGCAAGCAACTCTTGGGTCTTCTAACACAGCAAGAAACTCTTGGGTCTTCTAACACAGCACAACTCTTAGGTCTTCTAACACAGCAAGCAACTCTTAGGTCTTCTAACACAGCAAGCAACTCTTAGGTCTTCTAACACAGAAAGCAACTCTTGGGTCTTCTAACACATCAAGCAACTCTTGGGTCTTCTAACGCAGCAAGCAACTTTTGGGTCTTCTAACACAGCAAGAAAATCTGTAGTCTGCTCCTACCCTGGAATGCACAGGTCTTACTGAAGAAGCTAAGTCACGACTGTTCTAGCCGAAAAGATACCTTAGTCCTCTGTAATCATTTCTCTTATACCCTGAGATGCTATATAGACCTGTTTAGTCATTTCTCTTTTTGTGCAGTCAAACTTTCTTAAAGTCCTGCTGAGCTGATAATCAGCTAGCTTCATAACATAAACTACATGTAGATAGACAGACTACATTAACTGAAGGAATGGCAGATCAAGTCTGCAGAGTGTGTTACACCAAGAGGCACAGCTGCAGAACCCACTGAAGAAAACATAGCATGCTTGACAAATTCAGTTCAAATATGAGGAACTCTGACTGTAGCATGTTTTATCTTTCTTTGCTTAATCTTGACAAATTCAGTTCAAATATGAGGAACTCTGACTGTAGCATGTTTTATCTTTCTTTGCTTAATCTTGACAAATTCAGTTCAAATATGAGGAACTCTGACTGTAGCATGTTTTATCTTTCTTTGCTTAATCTTGACAAATTCAGTTCAAATATGAGGAACTCTGACTGTAGCATGTTTTATCTTTCTTTGCTTAATCTTGACAAATTCAGTTCAAATATGAGGAACTCTGACTGTGGCATGTTTTATCTCTCTTTGCTTAATACTTCTTGTCAGGACCAGGATTTATGGTGATATCTTTCTATAATAATTAGATAGCTAGATAAGATAAACAAATAGATAGCTAGATAATATAAACAAATAGATAGCTAGATAAGATAAACAATTAGATAGCTAGACAAGATAAACAATTAGATAGCTAGATAATATAAACAAATAGATAGCTAGATAAGATAAACAATTAGATAGCTAGACAAGATAAACAATTAGATAGCTAGATAAGATAAACAATTAGATACCTAGATAAGACAAACAATTAGATAGCTAGATAAGATAAACAATTAGATAGCTGGATAAGATAAACAAATAAATAGCTAGATAGGATAAACAAATAGATAGCTAGATAAGATAAACAATTAGATAGCTAGATAAGATAAACAAATAGATAGCTAGATAAGATAAACAATTAGATAGCTAGATAAGATAAACAATTAGATAGCTAGATAAGATAAACAATTAGCTAGCTAGAAAAGATAAACAATTAGATAGCTAGATAAGATAAACAATTAGATAGCTAGATAAGATAAACAATTAGATAGCTAGATAAGATAAACAATTAGATAGCTAGATAAGATAAACAATTAGATAGCTAGATAAGATAAACAATTAGAAAGCTAGATAAGATAAACAATTAGATAGCTAGATAAGATAAACAAATAGCTAGCTAGAAAAGATAAACAATTAGATAGCTAGATAAGATAAAATACTTAGCTAACTACGTAAGAAAAACAATCATCAACCTAAAGAAGATCAAAAGCCAGCTAGAGAAGATAAACAATTTGCTAGCTAGAGATGATAAACAATTAGCTACCTAGATTTATAAACAATTAGCTAGCTAGATAAGATAAACAATTAGATAGCTAGATAATGTGACAGATTTTGTGGCAAGTACTGGCACTTATTTTTTTTTCCCCTGAGGAAAAAACCTTTCTTAAAAGCAACAATATTTTCCTGCAACATCAACAATGATCATGTGGACTGCCTTTTTGTTTCCTCAAGAAACAATCAATCCATTGTCTTCCAGGTCTCACTCTACCTCTTTGTCTTTTTATTTTCAGTTTGTACACTCTAATTGCAGGCAGGATGGTCTCATTCTCTTTAGATGGTAAGACCATTGTGGTCTTTGACCGATTTAATTTAACTGTAACAATTAAAAATGGGACTGGGAACAGCAGCAGTAAACAAAAATGTAATATAAATATAATATACTTACTTCGACCAAAAGTTCTGAAATGCAGCTTAATGCTCCAAGGTCCAGCCCCACGACTTGTGTATGCTTTAATCTTGAATATATAATCAGTATTCATTTCCAGACCAACAAGATCTACAAATGTATCTGTACAGTTCAGATCCTCCTCGTTGATGGGGTCCGAGAGTTTGTGATATGCAATTTGGTACATGATAATTTCTCCGTTGCGGAAGTTGCGAGCTGGCAAGTCCCAGGTAAGTCGCACTGATGTCTCCGTCAGCCCGGTCGCTGTGAAATTCTGTGGCGCCCCAGATGGTGCTGAAAGGTGTAAACATGAAATCAAAGTTACTGCACTGATTGACTGTGGGGGATCAACATTACACAATGATTCCAGGTTGTTTTCATCCTTTGGATGTTTCCTCCAGTGTAGTAAGGTGTGTTGGACCCGGAGAGAATAGTATAGTGGGAAGTGACCAGGGTGTATACATAGTCAATGCTCAACACTCAGAGGAAAGGCATGATGGAGATACAATCATGTCACTACTGGCACCATCAGGTTTGGAGCTCTATGCTTGCTGCTGAAGATTGGGACAGAGTGCTTATGGAAATATCCAGAGTGCTGCTATGTTGGTTCTTGAATCAATTAAACTCTCTGATCAGGTCTGTGTGCTTGTTTCATTCCTGTCATGTGGTGAAGTGATTCTATTCCTCTCTGTTTCCTTTTTGCTTTTCTCCTTCAGGTTCGCAAGCTGTCACTAAGTTTTAATATTTATTTCTTCCTCACAACACATTCAAAATAACACGCCTGTTTACATCTAATGTCTTTCCTCAGTTTACTACTTTCTTCTCTTCTTGGAGACCTGCAGTTAGTTTTCCATTGGCAGCAAATTCAAGATTTGCCACAATAAAGAGTATATGGACAATGACAGAAAAGGAGAAAAGAAAATATTTCAACTGCAATGAGATTCTTAAGGTTTGAAGTTTGAACAACGAATCAACATCATGGCACACGGGTAGTAACCCAAATGTGCTCCGTTCTTCTTCTAACTCAAGTCTGAGTCTGAAGAAGCTCAGCACAGTGCACAGGCTCTGTAGCAAGAGCAAGGATCCTGAAATACTTAGGGTAGATTTTTAGCTTCAAATTTTGCCCAGGCAGCGCCATTAAACAACTTTTTTCGATTTCCAACTGCCAAGGGATTTTTTTAGGTGCGTAACAATACACACGGGCGTCCAATCTCATTACCCAGAGACCAGAAAGAATTACTATAAGTCCAAGTCCACGTGAAAAAAATCCCAGCCCTTACCGGGGATTGAACCCGGAACTCTAGCACTCGAGGAGGACACCAAGCCTCGAGACCACGCAGCCCCCCTGAGATTTTTAAGGAAGAGCACTTAACACATCACGAAAATGAGCAGGAGAAAAAAAAATGATTAAATCTATAAAGTGGATGTAGTAGCAGCTCTAGATTCATCAGAAAACAAGTCAAATGGTTTGGATATATAACCTGGATGCCAGAAGACAGTATACTACAGAAAGCAATGATGTACGGATCAGGAGGGAATCAAAAGAGAGGCTGACCACACAAACGATGGTCAGAGGGGAAAACACAGTCCATGGGAACCCACATCTATGAAGCAAACAAATGGCACTTTTCTGAAGTTTATACTTCGCCTAAGCACTGCAAAGTATAAAAGGATTAGGTTGGAATGAGCTGAGATAGAATAACGGCACTACTGTACCTCTGACATCTGGACTACTGTATCATTGATATTTGCACTACTGTACCGTTGATGATATCTGCACTACTGTACCACTGATATCCTTACTTCTGTGCCATTGACATATGCACTACTGTATCACTGATATCTGCACTACTGTACTGTTGATCTCTACAATACTGTGCCAATATCTACACTATTGTACCATTGACATTTGCACTACTGTATCACTGATATATGCACTACTGTACCATTGATATCCTTACCACTGGACCGTTGTTATCTGCACTACTGTACCTTTGAAATCTGCACTACTTTACTGTCGATATCCTTACTACTGTACTGCCGATATCTGCACTACTATACTGTTGATGTCTGGACTACGGCCCCATTGCTATATGCACTACTGTACTGTTGCTATCTGTACCACTGCCCTGTTGACATCTGCAAGCCCAGACATGAACTATGAACTACAGACAATGCTAAGAGAGACTAACCTCCATCTGGTGTGGTGATGCTCACAACTGCCCTCTCCCCGTAATCCACCTGGTTCTTGGCTGACACACGGAACTCATATGTGGTTCCTTTATCTGCATTTTTCAAGAAGGAAGAAATATTAACATGTTTTTTCTCAAATCTGTATGTCATCTAATCATGAGACTTACCTATTATGAGTCTTTGAATGTGTGTGCACACATAAACCTGTGTGTGTGTGTGTGAGCGTGTGTTGGCATGCACCTTACATTTTAATGTTTTCAATATCCTGAAAATGTAACTGTCATGATGTCATCGAACAACATGAGTAGAGAAGTGTTCTGGTCTGGTGACTATGTTTGGTGACTATGTCTGATGACTCTGTCTGGTGACTCCGTCTGGTGACTATGTCTGGTGACTATGTCTAGTGACTATGTCTAGTGACTATGTCTGATGACTATGTCTGATGACTATGTCTGGTGACTATGTCTGGTGACTATGCCTGATGACTATGTCTGATGACTATGTCTGGTGACTATGCCTGATGACTATGTCTGATGACTATGTCTGGTGACTATGTCTAGTGACTATGTCTGATGACTATGTCTGGTGACTATGTCTGATGACTATGTCTGATGACTATGTCTGATGACTATGCTTGGTGACTATGTCTGATGACTATGTCTGGTGACTATGCCTGATGACTATGTCTGGTGACTATGTCTGGTGGCTATGTCTGATGACTTGCTTGATGCAGATCAAGATAAGACAAGTGAAGATGGTTTGATCATTTGCTTGATGTAGACCAGGGGTACCGAATTACATATTCTCTAGGTAAAGCAGGTTAACTTGGCCACCCCCACCACCCAAAAATAGGACTCTAGGAACTCACACAGGGATACTGAGGTATGACAAGTGAAACTATAATGACTAAACTGCTAAGACATTTTGATGAATCGACTGGTCAAAAGGCTAATCTATGCTGTCACTAATATAAATATCTAAGCCCTAATAAGAATCTAATTTCGTGTCAACACAACTGAACTGTCTTTCTGCCCCGTTGTCGAACAACTGTCTTTCACCTCAGTCAGCTAGCCAGGTTTTTCCCAGCACTATCAGTCATTCTCAAAAACCATGCAGACCTTGCAAAGCAGCATGTTTGGCCATTCTGTCCTCCCATCTGTCCATGTATAGAGAACTTCAGTCAAGTAGTGTTTGTCAGCTAGCCATAATCATCAGACACACATATATAGCTACACAAGACCCCCCCCCTAACCCCCCCCCCCCCCCCCCACCAACCCGCTACTGATACTTCTTTTCGTAAGATTAAATTCTCTATGTCTGAAGTCAATGCTATGAGTCATCGTATGAATGACAGAGACAGAGACACCTACCTAAGGTATTGGTGACATAAGAATAGATGTCTGCATTTAAAATCTTCTCCTCGTATCTCTCCCCACGTGGACCCCACACAATCTTGTAGTTTTTGACATCTCCGTGTATTTCTGCTGGTCGCTGCCAAGTGACTCTGACAGTTGGTGGGTCGTTCTGGACCAGATCGACCTGCAGGTTCCTTGGGGGTGAGGGTACTGTGGAAGAGATCATTGACATCTGTTAGAGCTGACATAAGAGTACCTTTACCTATAGACAAATCATCAATATTTGGACATGAGAATTTTTATCCTCAGTTGCCTTGTCATAGAAAAGAGTATTAGCTAAAAAGTACCCACTTCTACAAAATATTAATGAAGAAATGGTGTTGTCTGTCAATATTTCAACAACATATTAATGAAGAAATGGTGTTGTATGTCAATATTTCAACAACATATTAATGAAGAAATGTTTTAGGTAACTTCATTCATAATATGAGGTGAAAATGTTGTGTTAAGACTGCTTTAATTAAAATATTGAGAATGAACTGGCAAAAGGACAATGCATGCAACAAATAGAATTTAATAATCTGAATTATTTGATACGTAAATGCTGCATATTTATTTCTATGATGTATCAAATCTGAGACAAATCTGAAGGTAGTATATTTAAAAACTTCAGAACTGCAAAAGACATTTTACTGACAAGAATGGTAATGATAACTGCAGACAGAGAATGTATTAAAAAAAAGAAAAAAGAAAGAAAGGAAAAAAAAAAGAAAAAAATTATGAGACGCCCAAAAAAAAAACTGAAATAGAAAGAAAACAGATAAAAAGACATAATAATTAGGAAGAAAAATGAAAAACAGCAAGAAAAAGAAAGCACAAAATGAAGCAGACATCAGAACCAACAGTAATTAAATACATTAAAACCTCATTAAAACAAACGTGCTTAAGACGAACACCCTGTTAACAAAAAACAATGTTTGGTTCCAGCAAGGATTATTATTCATTATAAATCTATAAGTCCATGATTAGTAGACATTGTTTCTCAACACAAACTCAATCCTTGGAACTTGTGTTAACGTTTGACTGTAGTAGAAATAAGAGTCAGCAAATGCTGATCTAAGCCTTACCTGCACCTTTGGTACTGGTGTTAACGTTTGACTGTAGTAGAAATAAGAGTCAGCAAATGCTGATCTACACCTTACCTGCACCTTTGGTACTGGTGTTAACGTTTGATTGTAGGAGAAATAAGAGTCAGCAAATGCTGATCTGAGTCTTACCTGCACCTTTGGTACTGAGCACCTTCTGCCTGCTCCTGAGGCCATCCCCCTTTCTGGTGTAAGCCGCCACCTGAACCACATAGCGGGTGTCAGGCTTGAGTCCTGTGATGATGGCTTCAGTTTTGGTGGGATCATGTGTGTCGTAGCTCTGCTCCCTGGCTCCAGGCATCGGCTCTTCGTTGCCGTTGACTTCAATGTAGTGAACCTTTTTTCAAAAGAGATAAACAAGTGATGAGTTGCAAATTTCTGACTTCCTTTTTTATTTTGATAATTCATTATGTTTTCTTGCTGGTGCTACAGAGTTCTGTCTTGTGAGATTGTCCTTCTGTGATCTTTGAGGGAAGTCTGGAACTCCCCAATCTATGAATTAAGCCTGGATGACCCAATTTAAGCAAAAAAGAATACAAAAATAAGACAGGCAACTATAATGAAAACGTTGTAGGTAGCGCGTCCGTCTCATATTCACTTTAATCAAACCCAATGAAAAGCAAAATGGAAGGATGGATAAGGAATCAGAGTTGATGATCTACACATGAAGGGATGTGTTTATTCCGTAAAGCCTCAGATTCTAACCCAAATCTCTGCTGTGTACAGTGACAACACCTGTATGTTGTAGCAGGGTCTTCCCCTTGCCCTGTGTCCATTATATTTCTTCAGCATGGCTCTGGCAGGTGGTAGCCGGTCACCAGATGACTAAGCCATCTCAACTGCTGCTCTTTAATGAACTGTGTCACTGGCAACTAGCACAAGACCAGAAACTACACATAAACTATCTCTCTGTGAATCAGTGGGTTAGCCCCCGTGAAAGAATAGAAGTGGGACAAAAGAAGAAGTAGAAGACAGGTTTCAGTGCTAGGTTTCTTCTCTTTTTTTAAAATTGTCAATTTTATCTTTTCTGATGACTTCAGCAGCTCTTCAGATGCCTGAGCTCTGTTGCTGTCCAGCAATGATACAGATGTCAAAATGAATCCATATATCAACGACTGACATGCTCAATGTGCAGTGACGTCATTTGTGATAATACACAAATGGGCTATCCTCCGAATAACGGTCCCAATTTATCGAGGCCGAAAATATACCCTAACAGAGCCTCAGTCACATGTCAATTGCGGACTTCCGGCAACTTAAACTGCTGATTTCTGGTGACCTCCACCACCGCCGAGAGCATCTCCCACACCGCTATGCGCGGCGTGGAGCGGGGGCTAAATTAGATGGCTGGGACTCACGAGCAGCAGCTACCGCATCTCCTACAGCTTCCTTCATTTTATTTGCTCGTGAGTCTTAGCCATCTAGTTTAGCCCTGCTCCACGCCACTCTCAGCGGTGGCGGTAGTCACCCCAATTCTGCAACTGACATATTTTCGGCCTTGATAATTAGAATAGCCCATAAATGACCTAGCAGAGTCCTTGTGTCGGTTGGGCAGCCTCATTGGGGGAAAAAAGGGGGAGGCAGGTATAGACCCACTGCTCCCTAACAAGCATGTCCTAAGAGTTGACTAATTAGTAGTAACATTCAAAGTTGTGAGGCAAGGAACCAAGGGTCTGCTTACAAATATGCAAGATCTGTCAAATGGGAGTGCACACAAAACTCAGGTTCTATAACAAGGCTAAAGTCCAGAAGTGGACAAACAACCAGAACTTTCTGCTGGAGTTTACAGCCAGTGGACACAGAGAAGAAGAAGACAGACCAAACACAATCAGACAAGCATGTAGCTCACCAACATTTCAATCACACAGTAAACACAGACTGCCAGTGAACATATAGAAGACCATGTTAACACAATCAGACAAGCATGTAGCTCACCAACATTTCATTCACACAGTAAACAGAGACTGCCAGTGCACATACCTGGTAGCCCCGGATGATGCCGTTCTGTTCCTTCTGCTGCGGAGGCTCCCACTCCACCAGAAGACTGGTGGAGTTGATGGCTTCCACTTTGACCTTCCGTGGCTCCCCTGGGACTAGATATCACAGCAGGAAAAGAACATGTGTTAAGTTACTGACAGATTAATCTGTACTGCAGCACTTGCACAACACCAGTAGCTCATTTGTCAGACTCAAAATATACTAGCTATGTTTATGATAAAAGAAAGTCAAACCGGGCGGCGCATGCATAGGCAGTTTAGTTCCATTACCTCGACGTTTGTGTTGTATTGGCCTACATGTTGCAACAAGGCCATATAACAAAGCCTGTGCAGTATTTAAAAGACCAAGTGTTGATCGTGTAGCACAATTCCTCTCTACACCTGCATTATTTCATGAAGAGGAAAGGTAACACTAATTCAAAGGGGGCTAATCATGGTTACTAGCCATGATGGCACCCCACATATGTGTAAGCTGAGATTGTTTTTTTAAGTCCAATTATTGGGATACTTGAATTGGATGATTTTCGGGCCAATTTGGAGAACTAGGCATGACAGAATGTTTAACCTCAAAGTTATTTTGCTCCTGACAGCGCTTTGCTAATGCAGTTGTTTCCACACATGGACACATGTTTACAGTTTACGTTCGTTGCCTGAGCTACCAAGTTAAGTGCTTGGTGTAGCACTGTAAGCTGCATTTTATGGAATGCCTTTTATTTGTGCAGCAGCTGAGTCGTAGTATTTAATTTTGCCAGTAGCTGGTTTACATGTGGGCTGGTAAAATATCTTATGTAATAATTGTGTGTGTGCGTGTGCACAGCCAACTTATCATGACTGCCTACTTCCATCAACAACAAACTGCATTTCTGGTAGTGACTGTTGGCTCTGGCACCCCTAGCAACTGCCTGGTGCATTTCTGTGTGGACACATTTCTGGATTGTACTGGAATGGTACTAATTGTTTGTTCACCAGTTTCTCAGACGGGACAGCGAAGGACATTTCATGTGATTTTCATTGGCACAGAAATGGAGCAAGTTTGGGGTGATCCGATTGCAGGAAGTTGACGAGGACTGATATTCAGCTGTCAGCTTGCAATAAGTCCTGTATGCAGGCATTCACATTCTGCTGGGAGAGACTGAGCACTTATGAGGTTGTCATGGATGCCATGCTGAAGACTCTCAATCAAATGGAGCTAGCAAGAGTCCCTGGCCAAAGGCCAACACCTTGGCAGTATTAATGCCAAGATTATACAATTAATCTGGATGGGAAACAACAATAGCAATACTGTAAGTGAACAGTCAATGAGTTCCTGTACTGAGCCAAAGCTGACATCATCATTTTTGCTGGAGTTAACAGTCAATGAAGAAGAAGGAGGAAGAGTAAAAATATCCTGCAACAGTTAACTAATTCTGTGTGACAGTATGCCTCCTGATTTCTTTGGGAATATTACTTGTGGAGGTCATAATCTTGCACACAATTCTCATACAACCGTTTGATGATGATTTTGTTGTTGTTGCTTCAGTCAGCTGCCCACCACGCACATCTAACCCTAAGGCTCAAGGATCACACAATTGTTAAATGCATTCACTAACCCCTAAGACATAGAGTTTTTACCTTACAGCAGTAACAAATCTACAGCTATTATTCAATACAGAGATTTCACAGGCAACTTGTACTAACGACACACACAAATTCTAAACATGAGTTTGGAATCTAACTTTGTCCCTTCTATACCGTATTTTGTAATTACTAAAAAATGTAATAAACAAGACTGCATATATCTTATATGCTAGCACGTGGTCTTGTTTTTCCCTAGATCTGGTCAGTCACTACAAGCAACCTATGTTTATTTGCTTAAAAAGATCCACCACAAATACTTTGTTTCTTATCCAAAATGTTCATATTTGCAAATCTCCTGTGCAAAATACAGACCATCAATACGTGAAATAATTGTTAAAGAAAACAAGTTAAAAAAAATTTTTTTATGAAAAAAAAATTAATACATGAAAAGCCATTTATAATTTTCTCCTTATTTCAAATAAAGGCGAAACTAAAAGAATACATTTCAACCAAATTCAAATTAGAATCAAAGAAAAAAAGCAATCTGAAAGTAGAGAAATAAATCAAAAAGAAATTTAAATGCAAAATGACAAAACTCTACATACTAAAAACTGTCTTCAGCTACCTGGCAATTTTGCAAGACAAGTAACTAGTGCTAATAATACAAATACAAATCTGGCAGTGCAATAAACAGCGAGCAGTGAAGATAATCAACAAAATACAAACATCAGAATAAACAACAAATCATGCAACATAACCACAATATCAAATGTGCAGGAAAAAACAACAACTAGATAAATCTCATAGTAGCATCATGTACTTACAGTATTGCCACTAATGTTGGTTGGCTCGACAGACAACTTGTAGGGTAAGGTAAAGACAATGAGCAAGCAGGTGCTCCGACAATAAGGTTTGTTCAGATAAATGAGCGATCATTAAGAATATTATGAAAACACAGAACTACAGGATGAGTACAAGATGGAATGAGCGATTACTGAGAATGGTAAGAACAAATGGAACTGAAATATAAGCACAAGATGGAATGAGCGATTACTGAGAATGGTAAGAACAAATGGAACTGAAATATAAGCACAAGATGGGATGAGCGATTGCTGAGAATGGTAAGAACAAATGGAACTGAAATATAAGTACAAGATGGGATGAGCGATTGCTGAGAATGGTAAGAACAAATGGAAACCAAAACATGAGCCCCTGATTTGATGGTGAAACATTGGAAATGTTATTAACAAATGGAACTGAAAGATGAGTTAGTACAAGATTTGATGAGATTGATGCTCATACGCATTACTGAGCCATGCTACCCTCTTCCCAAAATCTTCCAGTGTATAAATGCAATGAATAATGAGACTGAAATTAACACTATGCTCAAAACCAAAGGAAATACAAATGAAGGTGAATGTGAATACTGAGTTTCTACAATCTAGAAAACAATAAAAGGAACTCAGATTTCATTGTTTTGCAACACAGGTTGAAACAAAAACCTGAATCAAAGGTACAAAGTAATAGAAACGTTTCAACTGTGAGTAGAAAGGCTGATTGAAAGAATTATTTATGTAAATGGGTTGGTGTTTGGCAAGTTGTATGTCTAATATAATCTCCATTTCACTGGGTTCACAAAGTTGTCATGTTCGTTTTCCTTTGAGATGCAACTGGAATTGTCTTCAACAGCTCAGCTTGCAACTGTCCAACCTCTCTGACTTCTTCCTGTACTATTCAGACTGACGTACTGTGAATTCTTACAGCTAACAGCCATTGACCTAACATTTCCAAGAGCATAAACATCAGTACTGTTGATCTGTTTCTGGACTGTTCTGGGACTATTTGTTTGTTCATCAGTTTTTTTAAATACAACAGTGAGGGACATTTCATTTGATTTGTACTGACACAGGAAGGGAGCAGGTATGGGGAAACTGAAACAAACCTCGACTAAGACTGTTGGGAACAACCACAACAGTAGAGTGTGTTGTAAATGTATTGTCCTGGCGACCTCCCAGATTGAAAACACTGACCACTCTCACAATGTCCTTGTTGAGGTAAACAATTATCAACCTGACTTCAAATCCAAATTTTGGGTTCTCCAAACATAAAGCCTCAGACTGATACTGACTGGCTGTACAAGACATCCAAGCAGACCGCCAGCTACCAGGACTGTCCAATCCCTGGTTCACTATTCTGACAAAATCCATATGGTGTGGCAGCATACCTTTTAGCTGCTAAACGAAAATGAACTCTCCATCAGATTTAGCTTTGCTCTGGTAAAAACTTTTTGATGTTACTTTCAGAAAGAAGTTGTGAACCCTGTGTAGCCTGGGGTAATCCAAGAAAGATACGAGAATAAATGTATGAGGTGATATTGTATACACAAAATGTCCAACGTGGGTCCTTGGATGGATGGAGGGACACACAAGAAGGAATGGATGCCCCGCCCCCTAACTAGCACGCTGATCAAGGCGACTAATTCAAGATCTCTGAAACCAGATTTGCTGGGAAGAAAGGTGTAGATATCACAGCTAAGCTGTAAACTATGATGCAACATGCCAGCCACCCTTTCAAAAGCAACTTTAGACTCAGAAGAAGAAGCAAATATAGGACTATTATCTTTGTATCCAACAGAAGTTAAAAAAAGAGGAAAACTCATCTGAAATCACCGTGCAAGGAAATGCATACCCCAAGAGATCCAAACTATTCTTAGAAACATCAGAATAGACTGGTTAAACAGATGGACACAAATGGAATACATGCCTCAAAAAATCTCAATGTCTCAACCAAATGCAAAAAACCAGTTCGATTATTCATCAGTGAAGAGGGCATACTAGAATCTTTGGCCATCTAAAGTACATTGATCCCTAACAGGCACCCCTGTACAGAGTTTTTTCTCAATCTCAGAGCACCTTGACTTCAAACACCTTACACTTGTAACTAGACAAGATAAGCTACTATAGACATCTTCAGCAGTTAACAACTCACTCTGTTAGTTTAGTTGGTTAACAAATAACTAACTGTTAGTTTAGTCAGTTAACAACTCACTCTGTTAGTTAAGTCAATTAACAACTAACTCTGTTAGTTTAGTCAGTTAACAACTCACTCTGTTAGTTTAGTCAGTTAACAACTCACTCTGTTAGTTTAGTCAGTTAACAACTCACTGTTAGTTTAGTCAGTTAATAACTCACTGTTAGTTTAGTCAGTTAACAACTCACTCTGTTAGTTTAGTCAGTTAACAACTCACTGTTAGTTTAGTCAGTTAACAACTAACTCTGTTAGTTTAGTCAGTTAACAACTCACTCTGTTAGTTTAGTCAGTTAACAACTCACTCTGTTAGTTTAGTCAGTTAACAACTCACTCTGTTAGTTTAGTCAGTTAACAACTCACTGTTAGTTTAGTCAGTTAACAACTCACTCTGTTAGTTTAGTCAGTTAACAACTCACTATGTTAGTTTAGTCAGTTAACAACTAACTCTGTTAGTTTGGTCAGTTAACAACTAACTCTGTTAGTTTAGTCAGTTAACAACTCACTCTGTTAGTTAAGTCAGTTAACAACTAACTCTGTTAGTTTAGTCAGTTAACAACTCACTGTTAGTTTAGTCAGTTAACAACTAACTCTGTTAGTTTAGCCAGTTAACAAATAACTGTTAGTTTAGTCAGTTAACAACTAACTCTGTTAGTTTAGCCAGTTAACAAATAACTGTTAAGTTTAGTCAGTTAACAACTCACTATGTTAGTTTAGTCAGTTAACAACTCACTCTGTTAGTTTAGTCAGTTAACAACTCACTCTGTTAGTTTAGTCAGTTAACAACTCACTATGTTAGTTTAGTCAGTTAACAACTCACTGTTAGTTTAGTCAGTTAACAACTAACTAACTGTTAGTTTAGTCAGTTAACAACTCACTATGTTAGTTTAGTCAGTTAACAACTCACTATGTTAGTTTAGTCAGTTAACAACTCACTATGTTAGTTTAGTCAGTTAACAAATAACTGTTAAGTTTAGTCAGTTAACAACTCACTCTGTTAGTTAAGTCAGTTAACAACTAACTCTGTTAGTTTAGTCAGTTAACAACTCACTGTTAGTTTAGTCAGTTAACAACTAACTCTGTTAGTTTAGTCAGTTAACAAATAACTGTTAAGTTTAGTCAGTTAACAACTCACTATGTTAGTTTAGTCAGTTAACATCTCACTCTGTTAGTTTAGTCAGTTAACAACTTACTCTCTTAGTTTAGTAAACAGCTACAAAGGGAATGCACTTTCATAAGAATGGCAATGAGCTGCCAAGAACAGACAACTGTGCAGATTTTATGACCAGCATGATTATATCTCAAACATGTACAGCAGGATGTAAAAGTGAATGGTCAAGTACCCACTAAATTCCCAGCAACCTCTGAACAGGCAGCAGTAGAGCAGGCATTAAAACACAGAGACTGGACCTAGAGACCAACAAGTGTCTTGCTACAGTTAGAAGATAACTGTTTATTCACCACAGACTGAACTGGATAGAGGGTCCAGATGATGATATACCTAATACAAACTATTGTGATATTTCTCAGGACATTAAAAGAAACAGGTTAGTGAACATATTGTATTGATTGATAAGTACCTACACAGTGTAAAAGAGGAAATTATCTGAGTATAGAAGGCCTTCGAGACAAGAAAGATTAAAAAGATAATAAACAGGAAACACGCTCATCATTTAAAAAATGTCATCGCCAGGTTGACATCTCCAGCTGGCTAAAGATGATAGGAAACTGGGCATCAGATAAATATCGCAGAAGATCTAGGTGACGGAGTCATAGAAACACTGCAGAGATACAGAGGAGGTGACACTAAGAGATTTAGATAGTTGTTGAACACATTCATCTCATGCCAGAGAACTCTGTGCACTAACAGTTACTTACGCTTACAGCAAAAATCTTCAAGGCTAGAAAGTTAGTCTGAATTAGTAGTCTACATAGAGTGCACCATCTGCTTACGATAACCAACCACCTTTAGTTCTGAAGTTAGTCTGGTTATAAGAAAAGTTAGACACAAGGAAAGTTGGTTCAGCAGGTTTCTAGGAGCATTAGAACTAACAGCCCACAATGTGGGACACACATGGGGCAAGCCAGAAGAGGAGAATGCATCAGGAAACAATAGCCAGAAATTGTTATTATAGCCATTCCATACACCAGCCATGTCAGGACAGCAAGGAAGAAAACAACCATTTTCAGCTACCTACCGTCTTCATCGGTTCTGACGATCACTGGAGCCGAATGTGGACCATCTCCGACCCTGGTAAAAGCCAACACCCAGACTTTATAGTTAGTCCAAATCTTCAGACCGTCAACGTTCACTGATATCTGGTTTCCAGCCACCGTCTTGACCACGGCATCTCTGTCAGGTTTTCCATTCTCTTGCACAAAAGCCTTATAACCTTCCAATTTGCCATTTTGTTTTTTACCCTCTGGCGGCTTCCAGGTAACTCTGATTTCCTTTGAGCCAACAGCAGTTGCTGTGACATCTGTAGGTGGTGCTTCAGGAACTAGTGGGTAAGTATAGCTCATTAGAGGTTAGGGACAAACACAAAGGGCATCATAGAATTAACCAAATAAGAAACAAACAAAGTCTGATCAGAGAAAACAAGCATGTGACTTAACATAATATATGATCAAGAATATGGAATAATAAATCAAATAATAAAATGTATCTCTACATAAACAATTATTGTAGATGATAAAGTGCACGCACACACACACATACACAAAACACATAATTGTGGGTGATAAAAGGAGAAATGTTTGACTCACGAAATATGAATGAGTAAATGAGTGAGTGAGTGACTGGGTTGTTATACACAACCTGTGTGGCTAGAATGTTGTACAGCTAAGATGTTATAAAATTTATGGTTTGATTAAATAATACAATATATATCTTTTTTGAAAAAGGGCATGGTGAAATATTTGGTCTGATTAAATGATATCTGTTTTTAAACAAAATGACAGAATACAAATCTAGGTACAATATGATAAAGTAAATGTTTGGCTAGCATATGATAAAATAAATATATGGCTAAGATTTAAAAAAATGAAAACAATAAAAGTATGGCTACAATGTGATAAAATATATATTTTGCTAGGATATGATAAAATGCCATTCATGCAGGACTAGGATGTGATCAATAGTTTGCATGATTTTCAACCGGAAGCAGTCAAAAAATATCTGATGGCCTCTAATGTGTTCAGAGATAACATAAAGTAACATCTGACATGCTCCTTTATAAACATGAACTGAAAGAATGTCTGAAGTGAAATGAAAGAAAGTGTGAAGTGAACTGAAAGAAAGTGTGAAGTGAACTGAAAGAAAGTATAAAGTGAACTGAAAGAAAATGTGAAGTGAACTGAAAGAATGTGTAAAGTAAACTGAGAGAATGTGTAAAGTGAGCTGAAAGAATGTGTAAAGTGAGCTGAAACAATGTGTAAAGTGAGCTGAAAGAATGTGTAAAGTGAACTGAAAGAATGTATAAAGTGAGCTGAAACAATTTGTAAAATGAGCTGAAAGAATGTGTAAACTGAAAGAATGTGTAAAGTAAACTGAAAGAATGTGTAAAGTAAACTGAAAGAATGTGTAAAGTGAGCTGAAAGAATGTGTAAAGTGACCTGAAAGAATGTGTAAAGTGAGCTGAAAGAATGTGTAAAGTAAACTGAAAGAATGTGTAAAGTGAGCTGAAAGAATGTGCAAAGTGAACTAAAGAATGTGTAAAGTGAGCTGAAAGAATGTGTAAAGTGAACTGAAAGAATGTGTAAAGTGAACTGAAAGAATGTGTAAAGTGAACTGAAAGAATGTGTAAAGTGAACTGAAAGAATATGCAAACTGAAAGAATGTGTAAAGTAAACTGAAAGAATGTGCAAAGTGAACTGAAAGAATGTGTAAAGTGAGCTGAAAGAATGTGTAAAGTGAACTGAAAGAATGTGTAAAGTGAGCTGAAATAATGTGTAAAGTGAGCTGAAAGAATGTGTAAAGTGAACTGAAAGAATGTGTAAAGTGAACTGAAAGAATGTGTAAAGTAAAATGAAAGAATGTGTAAAGGGAACTGAAAGAATGTGTAAAGTGAAGTGAAAGAATGAATATACAATGCAGGGAACCATGAGTACAGTATTTTCATTACAACGGAATCGTTGAAAATTTGTTCCTATACTAACAGTTTGTTGATTACACTATATATTATATTGTCTAATGGCTGATCAAATTTAGAGGGATGGTTGAAACTATTGGATGAAACAAAGGGACTTTAGTGACAAAGAAACCATATTTTAAAACAAAGCACTGAAACTAAATCCATATGCGGTTTCCAGGGCTCCCTGTTTGGAGGAAAAGAACAGAAACAATCAACCACTAAGCATGTCGTAAAAGGTGACCAATCAGGAGTGTTTCCTTTGAAGTCTGAGGCAAGGAACCAGGAGTCTGCACACACATATAAGGCTGATGTGTAAAATGGGTGTGGATGCAAAACTCCAGTTCTGGAGCAAGACTAAAGCCCGGAACAGCCACAGAATGCTAAGAAGAAGAATAAGAAGACAAACGAAACAAGTAAACTGTTCCATTTCTGGGGAACTACACTGGGCATTCATCTGTGCAAATCCCATCAACATCTAGTATCACTATAGAGTGTGACAGCACAATCAGCTATTATCATAGAGGTGACTGGTTCAAATCCTCACACGTCATCTTACTGGCAGTTTTTTGAAGACATCAAGATTCTGAGTGCACAATGGCTATAGAACTAAACAAAATACTCTAAGGTACAACTACAACAGTAACCAGGAGAGGACAACAGCTAAGGACCTCTGAAGTGATTGATGCTAAGGACCTCTGAAGTGATTGATGGTAAGGACCTCTGAAGTGATTGATGCTAAGGACCTCTGAAGTGAGTGATGCTAAGAACCTCTGAAGTGATAGATGCTAAGGACCTCTGAAGTGATAGATGCTAAGGACCTCTGAAGTGATCGATGCTAAGGACCTCTGAAGTGATATATGCTAAGGACGTCCGAAGTGATGCTAAGGACCTCTGAAGTGAGTGATGCTAAGGACCTCTGAAGTGATCGATGCTAAGGACCTCTGAAGTGATGCTAAAGACCTCTGAAGTGATCGATACTAAGGACCTCTGAAGTGATGCTAAGGACCTCTGAAGTGAGTGATGCTAAGGACCTCTGAAGTGATCGATGCTAAGGACCTCTGAAGTGATGCTAAGGACCTCTGAAGTGATGCTAAGGACCTCTGAAGTGATCGATGCTAAGGACCTCTGAAGTGATAGATGCTAAGGACGTCCGAAGTGATGCTAAGGACCTCTGAAGTGAGTGATGTTAAGGACCTCTGAAGTGATGCTGACCATTGCTGGTGCTCACGTCAGCAAAAGGCTGCAGTGACTGCTTCCAAACCAAAACTCCTATTCATATTTTATGTGTACACAAACTGGGAGAAATCAGATCTATGTAGGTCAACTAATAAGAAAAGAAAACCTGCTCACACACAACTGAACACGCCTTCCTGTATTTTTAGGTGAAATAAATGCTATTCGAAGTGGCACATGATATTGAAACAAAACAAAATGTAATTATATATTATACTAATTACATAAGTACACAATTAAAATTACATTCATGCTACCATAAAAAAAAAAAATGTGTAATGGCATGCTATTATGCACAGTACATAGACCATATGAGGTCAGATTATAGTTTGCAAATTTGTATTGGTGCACTGTGATGTTAATTCATGGTGGAAAGTGTGTGATGTGTGGTATGTGGATATCACAGATGGACATTCTGAAGAAAAACAAACACTGATTAATACTGGGCACCATCAGGACAAATGACCAGAGGATCCAAATCACAAATACACATACACAAAACTACACAGAGAGGTCTGGCTGTGTCAATCACATCAAAAACACAAGATTAGAAAGCTAATATAACAATTAACGTACATGTCAATATTCAAATAATCTAATTTATTTCATCATAGTCAACTCTTTAGACAATGACAGCAATGTGTTGCATAGCTGTTGGAGAATTCACTGTTTAGCTAATGCAGAATTAGGCCACAACTTTTAAAAAATCTGGCTTTGTCAAATGACACTTTTGATGACCTCTCCATGTGCATGCCACATGTCCAGTGTAAAAATAGTGTGTTTTTAACACTTACAAAACTAAATTATCTTTTTAATTCAAAACACTTTTTAAGTTGTGATTATGTTATTTACTACGTAAAATCTAGAATGTACTATTTACTATGGACAGTAATAAAACAGTAATAAATAACTTTAGCGTAATTAATCGTATCTCAGTGGTGTGTATCATATATTCAAATGCATTACAATTTTCAGGCATATAACATTAATATTATACACAAATAATAATGAAAAAAGTTTTATTTTTGTTTTTTGTAAACTATTTCATATTTTTTATAGGCACAAGCAAATTTGTGAAATGTTTTCACTAGGAGTGAAACAATAAATAATACTTAACACTGTAGGAAAGGATGGCAAACAATACTAATAGTTTACATTTCAAGAATGACCACGAAAAGTCAATATAAAACATAGTATCTATAAATAGCCTAGGCAACAGCAAATGTAGGTGGTGAAGTCCCACATGCGGATACTCACTAAATGGGGGTGTTTGAACCTGGACAGCCGGGGTGCGTGGACCCTCCCCACGCAACGACTTGGCAGATACCTGTGCAGATAAATAGAACAGATGAAAATCAGTAACATGGCTGGAATATAAAAACTTTTTTTTTATTTTTTTCACCTTTTCTGCCCTTTTCTTTTTCTTCTTCACTCTCAAATAATCATATCTATCTCTGGGAAAGCTCACCCAGATAAAAGATACCCGGAGAAGTTGAATGTGCCAGGCACAAAGTGCCAATATCGATTCTTATTGTAAGTAGGAACAAGGCAATTATGCCTAAAACAATTATTGGATGAAAGAAAGCCGAGGAAAAAATGATTATGTTATTTACAAATTTCCTTCCATTGTGAACCCTCTGGCTGATACTTGAATTTTTGATCACTAGGGATGGCAAGCCAATAGACAGATCCCAAAAATACCCAGTTCAACCCCCAAAGAAATAACAGATTCACCAGCCTAGTATAACTTGGCAATCCTGTGTGGATAAGGATATCAGCAGCTCTGCTGAAGTTTCTCTTTAGGTACAGTTTTGCTTACTGAAGAAAGGTTAGCTCATGCTGACATGTGACATTAGCTGGTGCTGACACGTGACATCAGCTCATGCTGACATGTGACATTAGCTGGTGCTGACATGTGACATCAGCTCATGCTGACATGTGACATCAGCTCATGCTGACATGTGACATTAGCTGGTGCTGACATGTGACATCAGCTCATGCTGACATGTGACATTAGCTGGTGCTGACATGCGACATCAGTTCATGCTGACATGTGACATTAGCTGGTGCTGACATGTGACATTAGCTGGTGCTGACATGTGACATCAGCTCATGCTGACATGTGACATTAGCTGGTGCTGACATGTGACATCAGCTCATGCTGGCATGTGACATCAGATGGTGCTGACATGTGACATTAGCTGGTGCTGACATGTGACATCAGCTCATGCTGACATGTGACATCAGCTGGTGCTGACATGTGACATTAGTTGGTGCTGACATGTGACACCAGCTCATGCTGACATGTGACATCAGCTCATGCTGACATGAGACATCACCTTGTGGTGACATAGGACATTAGCTTGTGGTGACATGTGACATCACCTTGTGGTGACATGGGACATCACCTTGTGGTGACATGGGACATTAGCTTGTGGTGACATGTGACATCAGATTGTGCTGAAATGTGACATCAGCTGGTGTTGACATGTGACATCAGCTGGTGCTGACATGGGACATCAGATTGTGCTGACATGTGACATCAGATTGTGCTGACATGTGACATCAGCTGGTGCTGACATGTGACATCAGGTTTTATTCTTCACCATGACTACTAATGTGAAAGAGCTTCACAATCAATTAGGTCCCTCTAGACCAGCAATCAGCGTGTTCATCTCACACAGCATACAAGAGATTTAGTCCCTCTAGACCAGCAATCAGCGTGTTCATCTCATACAGCATACAAGAGATTAAGTACCTCTAGACGGGTAATCAGCGTGTTCATCTCACACAGCATACAAGAGATTTAGTACCTCTAGATGAGCAATCAGCGTGTTCATCCCACACAGCAAACAAGAGATTTAGTACCTCTAGACGAGCAATCAGCGTGTTCATCCCACACAGCAAACAAGAGATTAAGTACCTCTAGACGAGCAATCAGTGTGTTCATCTCACACAGCATACAAGAGATTTAGTACCTCTAGACGAGCAATCAGTGTGTTCATCTCACACAGCAAACAAGAGATTTAGTACCTCTAGACGAGCAATCAGCGTGTTCATCTCACACAGCATACAAGAGATTTAGTACCTCTAGACGAGCAATCAGCGTGTTCATCCCACACAGCAAACAAGAGATTTAGTACCTCTAGACGAGCAATCAGTGTGTTCATCTCACACAGCAAACAAGAGATTTAGTACCTCTAGACGAGCAATCAGTGTGTTCATCCCACACAGCAAACAAGAGATTTAGTACCTCTAGACGAGCAATCAGCGTGTTCATCTCACACAGCATACAAGAGATTTAGTACCTCTAGACGAGCAATCAGCGTGTTCATCTCATACAGCAAACAAGAGATTTAGTACCTCTAGACGAGAAATCAGCGTGTTCATCTCATACAGCATACAAGAGATTTAGTACCTCTAGACGAGCAATCAGCGTGTTCATCCCACACAGCAAACAAGAGATTAAGTACCTCTAGACGAGCAATCAGCGTGTTCATCTCACACAGCATACAAGAGATTTAGTACCTCTAGACGAGCATTCAGCGTGTTCATCTCACACAGCAAACAAGAGATTTAGTACCTCTAGACGAGCAATCAGCGTGTTCATCTCACACAGCATACAAGAGATTTAGTACCTCTAGACGAGCAATCAGCGTGTTCATCTCACACAGCATACAAGAGATTTAGTACCTCTAGACGAGAAATCAGCGTGTTCATCTCATACAGCATACAAGAGATTTAGTACCTCTAGACGAGCAATCAGCGTGTTCATCTCATACAGCATACAAGAGATTTAGTACCTCTAGATGAGCAATCAGCATGTTCATCTCACACAGCATACAAGAGATTTAGTACCTCTAGACCAGGGCTATTCAAAGGGCCGCCAAATCTGAACAGTGGAGGCCTAGCAAGTGGCCCGTGGAATATTGCTAGCTGTATTGTAATTTAGATCTGTCTATGTTAGGGGTAGGGCCTCCAGCCCGTGACGATCTCCATTTTGGAAAATGTGGCCGGCCCCTGAGTAAACTAAGGATTGTGTTCTGGATAAGATGTGTTGTAATGGCTGCCTTGACCTGGGGTTAATTTTCCTTAGAAGTGCATCCTGCATCTGTCTGATCTTGATCTGTATATCAGAAACCAACAGTTCTTGTAAACATGGATGTTGAGGTGTGTGGTTCCCTATTCCAGAAAGTCATAACCTATAATTGGTGCCATCATGCCACTGATATGGCAGTGTTAGACCAGAGCCGTGCAGAGTCAATGTGCCATGTACCTCACTGAGGCTTAGATGAACCTGAGTCCCATAGTCAAGGTTTGTATTATTCTGTGAGCAAGTGGGTGGTTGGTACAATGTGTTCTGGTTTACATCTGACTACACTATCAACAACCTTTGGCCAAACACATCAGATTTCAGCAAACACTGATTTACTTGTCTTTTATGACATGCTTGCTAAGAGGCAGTGGGTTGAAGGAATGAAAGGTTCACAGAAGTACACTGAAAGCTTCAGATAAATGCTTTGATCACAGTTATCAGGGGCAGCCAATAAGCATAGACTGTCAGGTTCTGCTATCCCACACGATCATCAGAATCACTGATCAGGTCAGTGTACTTGGCTCAGTCATAGCGGCATTTATCTCTTTGCCTTCCTCTTGTTCTTTTTCCAAAAATATTGCCAAATTACGTTCTCAAGTCAAAAAGAGAATGTTTAAAAAAGATCAAACATGTACAAGCCACAGTAAGACCACAGTATGAAACACATATGATACAGCACCAGTAAACAAACAGAATGAACAATTCCACTGACTGACAGAACAAGCAGTAAACATTTGCTTCAAGACTCATTTGTGTTGAAAACAGTGGACTAATCATAAGCTCAAAAAGACAAACATTCAAGAAAGATATCTAGGACACATAATGGCTCCCAGAGACAAAAATTCAACACAGATATTTTGGATAGGATAATGGCTTATAGAGACAAACATTCAACACATAAATTTAGGACAGGATAATGGCTCACAGAGACAAACATTCAACAAAGATATTTGGGAGATAATAATGGTTCAAACAGAGAAAAACATTTAACAAAGATACTTGCGAGAGAATAATGGCTCCCGGGGACAAATATTCAACAAAGACATTTAGGAGAGAATAATGGCTCAAACAGATACAAACATTAAACAAAGATGTCTGGCAGAGAATAATGGCCCAAACAGAGGCAAACATTTAACAAAGATATTTTGGAGAGAATAATGGCTCCCAGAGACAAATATTCAACAAAGATATTTGGGAGAAAATAATGGCTCACAGAGATAAACTTTCAACACAGGTATTTAGGATAAAATAATGGCTCACACAGCGACAAACATTCAACAAAGATATTTGGGAGAGAATAATGGCTCACAGAAAGACAAACATTCAACAAAGATATTTGGAAGAGAATAATGGCTCACAGAAAGACAAACAGATATCTGGGACTGAACATCGCCCCACAACATTATCATCCTTCTGTGCTGTAAAAGCTGACAGAAGTCACACAGTCTAGCCTTCTGTTCTGTTCTATTTACTCTTCCCTTCCAACTGTTTCAATAACATGGTTGTAATCCAATCTAACACCTTTAGTCTCTCTTGTCAGTGTTCATCTTTGGGTTTCTTTTGGGTGCCCTCTTCTCTTCAATCTATCTGTTTCTGATTGAAGAGCTTTCTTTGTGATTCTCTGATAGTCCCTCACGGGATGTGCCCAGTATATCTTCTTTTTCTGATAACTGTTGATACCAGTTGTTGTGCAGACATTTCTTCTATTTGTTTGTTTTTCTTTTATACTGAGGACTAAATACTGAGCTGGCTGCTGAAGATGAGGACGGAGTACAAATGGGAAGGCCCCGAGTGCTGTTTTGTCAATTCTTGACTCAACTCAACTTAACAAAGATACTTGTGACTGAACACTGGCTCCCACAGACAAGCATTGAAGACAGATCAGTGGGACAGAATATGGGCCCACACAAACAGACACCAACATCCATTAGAAACAGTGAACTTCTGTTGAGACATGAAAAGAATGGGCCCACACAAACATACAGCAACATCCATTAGAAACAGTGAATTTCTGTTGAGACATGAAAAGAATGGGCCCACACAAACATACACCAACATCCATTAGAAACAGTGAACTTCTGCTGAGACATGAAAAGAATGGGCCCACACAAACATACACCAACATCCATTAGAAACAGTGAACTTCTGTTGAGACATGAGAAGAATGGGCCCACACAAACATACAGCAACATCCATTAAAAACAGTGGACTTCTGTTGAGAGATGAAAAGAATGGGCCCACACAAACATACACCAACATCCATTAGAAACAGTGAACTTCTGTTGAGACATGAAAAGAATGGGCCCACACAAACATACAGCAACATCCATTAGAAACAGTGAACTTCTGTTGAGACATGAAAAGAATGGGCCCACACAAACATACAGCAACATCCATTAGAAATAGGGCACTTCTGTTGAGACATGAAAAGAATGGGCCCACACAAACATACAGCTACATCCATTAGAAACAGTGAACTTCTGTTGAGACATGAAAAGAATGGGCCCACACAAACATACAGCAACATCCATTAAAAACAGTGAACTTCTGAAGAGACATGAAAAGAATGGGCCCACACAAACATACAGCTACATCCATTAGAAACAGGGCACTTCTGTTGAGACATGAAAAGAATGGGCCCACACAAACATACAGCAACATCCATTAGAAACAGGGCACTTCTGTTGAGACATGAAAAGAATGGGCCCACACAAACATACACCACATCCATTAGAAACAGGGCACTTCTGTTGAGACATGAAAAGAATGGGCCCACACAAACATACAGCAACATCCATTAGAAACAGTGAACTTCTGTTGAGACATGAAAAGAATGGGCCCACACAAACATACAGCAACATCCATTAGAAACAGGGCACTTCTGTTGAGACATGAAAAGAAAACAAGAACAAGAGTGCACAGATGTGTAACCATGTTTACCTGTATGTGATAGGTTGTATCTGGAGTCAGGTTGATGAGCCGGTAGTTCTGCACTGGAGGGTCAATGCTTACCCGTCCGTTCTGTCGGAAGTGGGAGTCATTGAAGTAAAGCTCATAGCTTTTGATAGTGTCAGCCTCCTGCGGAGCATCCCACTTAACTAAGATGACATTGGGAGACATTGCCTCTGCTACCAGATTCAATGGCTGGTAGGGCACTGTTGGAAGGAAACAGGTGTAAGTAAGCAGCCATGCTAGTAGATGGTACTGGATATATTCTTTGTGTTATAAACGTGCTGGTGTGTTTAACTAAATATGTATGAATATGTATTAGAAACAGGAGGGTTTTTATGTGTCAAGGATAATTATCCTTCTTTGAATGTGGTCTCTAGTAGATATGTAGGTAGGGCAAGTTTTTTTTAATGAAGAATTGTTATACTAGTTAGTGTTATGAGGTGGAGCAGTCAGGTGCTTTCCATGTAGGAAATCATTCAAAAATCCAATTTATGAGGCTAAGTTGATTCCAGAGCCAAATGTGATCAGTGATCACTGACAGAGTGTCACAGTTAAGGATGTGTAGCACAGATCGTGTTTGCCTGGATTTGGCAAGGACGTCTCCATCCAGCCTCTTCACAGATCACACACAGATAATCTCAGCTCAGTGCACAAACCTGGCAGCACTAGCAAGAATCTAAATGTGTGTATTCCAGACTTTCACACGCTCATAAATTGTTGCCTCTGGGTAGCCTATTGTGTTACCAGCATCAATGGGCCATTTGGTTGTTGTTCATTATTTCAAACTGGTTAGGGATTACTACAGTGGGCTCACAATCTTTCAGTGTGTACATGAATCATTATAAATATTTCCCACTTTGGATAGCCCTTTGTAGCCTCTACATTTTATCACCAGCATTGGGCCATTTAGACGTTCTATATTGTCTCATAGTGGCCATAAATTGCTAAAGTGTGCAGCTCTTCCAGTGTACAGAAGAGTCAGTCCTGGAGTGTTTAACATTCAGTAGCAGCAGCATCTTCACATGAAGGAAATTGCAGTAATCACAAAATGTTAGGCAGCAACACATACACGGGTGTAGCCCAATGTTCAAGGCCAACTATAACTATTGTGCTTTTTAGGGAGTAGCATTTGCATCTGCAAGAGTTAAATGATGCTTTCTAATGCTCTTATCAATAAATGCACTATTTGACTACTGTCTCATTTCATAAAGTCATTAAACTCTTATGATTGTGTGACCAAATATTGAAGCATCACGTGTATGCTTCATATAACTTCCATCTCCCCATCTTCCTCTTGTCATTTCTTCTTCACTCCTCGTGCTGCTGTTTATTCTCCTTTGTTTGATTTGTTAGATAGTCTAGTTTAAGATTAGCTCACTACATGGTATGGGCTGATCTCTTCCTGAGTGTAGAGAAGGTTCCTGGACTTGAAGTTTGTGTTGTCTTTCCTCTTCTAACTTGGAGCAGCTGGCTTCTAGTAACGTTTATATCCCGACGAAACAACAGAAACAACCACCCACTGTACCGATCTGCCAAACCTAGGGTCAGAAGATAATGTGCACATCTCCAGAAATAACATCTCAGCGTGCTGCTGCCACACAAGGGCCACGCCCATGACAGAATTAAAACAGGGGAATCGACTTGCTACTGGCTTCCCCTCAATATTGTTCAATAATCGCATTTTGCTGTGACGCTTAAACAGACGTGTTAACGCTCTGTTAGTCAAACAGACACCAGGTGATATCACAGATCGTGTACAGAAAGAGAACAAATCAATCGACAAGGGAGTACACGGGCGAACATAAGGGGGAATAATTAGTGTATTTCCACACAGACATCGGATCACTGCAAAGGGCGATAACTTCAGAGGTCTCCGGTGAGATCCACATTGTGCAGTTTCTGTAAAACAAAGGATAGGTTAAGGACAAATGCAGCCAACAAGCGCGCAGTGAGCGCGCTGACATCAGCAATGATAGGGCGCTCAAGAAGAAAAACACCAATGTGCACAGAACGCAGCGCTTCGCGCGGCAACAAATGCGGGGCGCAGATTATTTATGCAGACCAATGCGCGCCACCTGGGCACAAATGCACGCGGGTAATATACATTTGCGCGCGTATTAGCTGCCGCTTTTGAGGGGGCGCTGCTTTGCTAGAATACAATATACCAAACACCAGCGCTTCTGACAACAACTTAACAGTCACTGACAGACAACACAGGAACGCTACTAGAGCTACGGAACTGCTGAGGAAATCTGTTGGGGGAAAAAAGTCTTCATGTTCATAATAATAGCAAATATTCAATCCAGCAAGGATTCCTCAAGAAGCGAAGTAGTCAACCTGCTACTGGCGATGGGAGTTTGAAAAAGTAACAAGAACTGTGACAGATCTTGTTGTAATCTGCGCGTGTGCTAGAGTTAACTATGCTCTGTGCACACATTCTCGACTGTACTGACATCTCCCGCTGTACACATGTACTATAAATTACTGACATGTATGTGAATACTGTGGGAGAGCTAAATGAAATCCCCCCATGTGCCATTCACAATCTCCCCTCCTCCCCTCCCCCATGTGCCATTCACAATCTCCCCTCCTCCCCTCCCCCATGTGCCATGTGATAGAATTGGCTGATCTCTCATTAATTCACGTCTTCGTGTTGGAACTACCATCCCAGAACTGATGACTTCCACTAGCGCAGCATCAGTGTATCCTTCTGCTCCACCAAGTACAGAGCGTGGACAATAAATACCACAGTTTTCATGAGTTTGTCCAGCAGAGCAAGCCGTGTGTCTCCCAGTTGTACAGGGAACTACTGGACGTTTGAAGAGTCAAAAGTTTGCAGATTCCAGCATACACGGATCCAGCTAACAGAATTCGTGCATCTGTGCGGATTTCCAGGGGTCAGGTGATGAATGTATACTTCCCGCTCTAAGGGTATTTCATGTCTTATTTGACGTTTGGCAAAAAAAAAAAAAAAAATCCTTTTGACTGTTTTCTCTCCACTTAGAGATTTGTGTCAGATAGCCTATAATTTCTAACTGACAGAATTCTGCCACCAGGTGCTTGTGGGATGCATATACTTCAAAAACATGGTTAGCAGAAGATAACATAGACATTACATTGAATGTTCATGTGTCGAAATAATAAAAATGTCGAAAAAAAAAAAAATGCAGCCAAAAAAAAAAAAACATAGTAGAAACGAAAAACAACAAAAGAAAAATATATACAAATTCACATATAAATGATGTTTAATTATAGGTAACCGGCAAACGTGGGAATGGATATGATGGTGATATGATTAAGCAGACAAAATAATAAGTGTAAACAAAACACGTATTAAAAAAACACATACACACACTGATTCGTATCACACATACGTATGCAACTGTTTATGGAAACAGGCTACACACACACAACACACGAGGTACACATGTGTGTCTGGACAGTGTATACACAGAATAGACCACAGACAACACGACACATACACATAGGTACACATGTGTGTCTGGACAGTGTATACACAAAATAGACCACAGACAACATGACACATACACATAGGTACACATGTGTGTCTGGACAGTGTATACACAAAATAGACCACAGACAACATGACACATACACATAGGTACACATGTGTGTCTGGACAGTGTATACACAAAATAGACCACAGACAACACGACACATACACATAGGTACACATGTGTGTCTGGACAGTGTATACACAGAATAGACCACAGACAACATGACACATACACATAGGTACACATGTGTGTCTGGACAGTGTATACACAAAATAGACCACAGACAACACGACACATACACATAGGTACACATGTGTGTCTGGACAGTGTATACACAAAATAGACCACAGACAACACGACACATACACATAGGTACACATGTGTGTCTGGACAGTGTACACACATAATACAACACAGACAGCACGACACATAACATTAAACAAAAAACCATTATACTATACTCATGTTATGAGGTCGCACACTCAACTACACACACCCACACACACAATAACATTTACACACATTTAAAAAAGACAAAACACAGACTAAATAACACTACCCCCCCCCCCCCCCCCCACACACACACACAATTATAAATATATACAATCCGATAAGCAAAACATAGGTCGATACGCAAAATGAAAAAAAAAAAACTTCCATCTTTCATAAATAGAAAACTGACACACAACCATAAGAGAAAACAAAATACGTGTGAATGTTATTTTACTGCCCTGTTGTGTCTTGATATGTCTGTCACATTGGGCTGGCAGTCTGTTCCTCGGTGCTGTTCTATCCTGTACGATTACTTCCTCATCAGCGTTGGCCTCCTGGTTTTTGGGAGTGTCCTCGTTTCCGCAGTCCTTCTATTTCCACTCTCAGAGCCTGTCTAGTGACTTTCTGCTCTATTCTTCTCTGTGTGTGTCCAATAACGCACCATCTTCTATGTGCGCATTCTCACACTTAAAAGAAAGACTAAGCATACACACACGCAGATATACACACAGCTATCACCAACGTCTATATGCCTGTTTGCAGCTTTAACAAATGGATGAGGGAGGATATATGTTAAACATGACAACGAATACAACAAATATGAAATAAAAGGGCTCACAAATAAACAAACAAACACACAAAACATATAAGGACACAGATTTGAAATAATATAAGTAAAACGTCGGGGGGACCAACAAATGACGTAATTAGTCAACAAAAATTAAGAAACAAAGGCACCAAAATAAAAAGCAACCGAGGAAGGCAAAAGAAATGTACAAGCGAGAAACGATAGAAAAATGAAGGAGGACCTCACCTTGAGAAACCCCTGATACGGCAGTGTTGTAGAAAAAACAAACAGGATGGATGGAAGGTGGGAGCGGGGCAATGAAAAAATAGACATGGTTAGTAAACATGGTCACGTGTGTAAATATGGGAACATGGTCAGGTGTGTAAATATGGGAACACTGTCAAGCATTAATGTATTCAAGTGATATGGTTCTGCTACATCTAAGGTGGTGGGGTGGGTAAAGCGTTTACACTGAAGTGATTAAATGCAATGACAGCTGTGGGAAACATCAATGAGAAACCTGGAGGGTAGAAGGTCGAATACTGATCTGAAACTAATGATAATCACAGGCAGTTGGTTACATTGTGACTAGATACTGATTGACATTCAGACAGCGGAGATGACAGCGATGTCATTTCACTCGCTCAAACTCATAGCTTCGTAAGTAGTCATGTAACTTGACATAGGTTACTGTGTAACCACCCCCCCCCCCCCCCACCGATAATCCGTACGGTATGGTGTTGATCCCCACACCTAGCCATATCTGTTAGTATCTCGCCCGATAATCCGTACTGTATGGTGTTGATCCCCACCCCTAGCCATATCCTTTGTTATCTCCTCCAATAATCCATGCTGTATGGTGTTGATCCCCACCCCTAGCCATATCCTTTGTTATCTCCTCCAATAATCCATGCTGTATGGTGTTGATCCCCACCCCTAGCCATATCCTTTGTTATCTCCTCCAATAATCCATGCTGTATGGTGTTGATCCCCACCCCTAGCCATATCCTTTGTTATCTCCTCCAATAATCCATGCTATAAGGTATTGGTCCCCACCCCTAGCCATATCCTTTGTTATCTCCTCCAATAATCCATGCTATAAGGTGTTGGTCTCCCCACCTAGCCACATCCTTTAGTATCTCTTCAAATAATCCACGCTGTATGACATTGGTCACCACCCCTAGCCATATCCTTTGTTATCTCCTCCAATAATCCATGCTATAAGGTGTTGGTCTCCCCACCTATCCACATCCTTTAGTATCTCTTCAAATAATCCACGCTGTATGGTGTTGGTCGTTATGACCAGTCACAGTCTTCTGTATCTCTCCAGACAGCCATTGTGTGGTAGTGGTCGTTATGCAAGTTCACAACGAACAAATATATCTTATCTTTTGGGCCCCTTGTCCCCCAAAAGATTAAATGTACAAGACAGCTTTATCTAAAAATTTTCGAGTTACGGTACTTGCTATAATTTGTCCAATCGATTAACCCTGTTCAACCTAAATGATAAGTTATTATATGGGTTTTCGACAGGGCTTCTTCATACTCTGCTGTAAGTGAATTCTACTAATCTTCTCTTCGGCGTCAACTTTGATAGGTGCAGTCTGGCACTTAAGTGTTGTGATCTTTAAGAGGACCTAGCAAAGTGTGTTTTATCTGAGCTTTTTGCTGACTGGGGGTACTGACAAGGACTATTCAGAAATGTCAGAAGCGTACACATTCCAACAACAACGACAGTTAACACAGTATTACTTTGGAAGATTTATGCCACTGATTAGGCGTTTGCAGTTATTAACATCATCTCTAGGGCTGAAATGATTCAAGGACTAGTCCTTATAAACACTGTCACGGCCTCGCGAGCCAGACACTTATTTATTTATTCTTCTTTAACTTTCCTGTTTTGATGGTATGCATGTGAGGTACACTGACCAAAAAAAAAAAAAAGACCTTTCTGTTCCAAAAAGAGATACTAAGTTGGCAGTTTCGTAGTTCTCCACATTTGGTGTCCTCATCGAGATAACGGTGTCATTGACAGTGTGCGGCCGTTTCATGTGCACGCAGCTTCAACAGCTCTCTCTCTCTCTCTCTCTCTCTCTGTAGACGGGTCGTCTCACTTTCGGCTACCGAATGTCAATTCAGTACTTAGCCAGACATACAACTCCATGACTGGGGATGAATCCAGATCTCCCTTCTTACTAAATCAACAGCATTCTTCTACCACAGGTGTTTTCTCATTGATATTTGTGATATAGCATGGGGTGAGTTCCTGTCAAGAAGAAAACGCAACACAATTACACTGATATATACCGTTGCCGTACTTCCTTGACTGGACACAGTCATTTTCACTAGGAATGTGACTTGGTTTTCATGTGAAGGGGAGAAATATTTTAGATGTACATGACGGGGCTATCATATTCAACTGGCTCAATTGCTGAGCCAGCTTATGTCAGTATATGACACGAGGGTGGATTCTACCCACAAAATGACAAGTTTTGTCATAACATGGCATCAGACCGATCTGAGCAACAGAGGAGATGGGACATGACAGTGCTGGGGTCAGAGGATGTTAGACTTCTTAGATGTATGTACGGTTAAGCTTTACTACAACTGGGGACGATCATTTGTCAGTTTTGCTAAGGATAAATAGGCATTAGTGGTTATGCAGCGTTGCCCGCCCATCAGCCAATTGTTAACCAATTATTATTACTTGATAACTACAAATAAATAACAAGTGAACAAACCGTGACAATAAAACAGTTACATACAAGCATGGTGTTTGTCGCATGTCATGACAGACCAACGACAGTCAGTATAGACTACTATACTGGTCATCAATTATATACTGAGAACCGAGCAAGACACTTTTACAGTCGCCCCTTAGTAAGGGCTGGGCTGTCCTGGGAAAGTAAAGACGGCTGGCGTAATGCTGACCACATTACCCACCAAGTGCCGATTGGTCTGTAAAAATATGGGTGCTCTTGCCATATGCCCGATGCGCCTAAGGGCGTGTAAAAGGATCTTTACTTTTTTTTTACTCAGTAAGGGCTGTCCTAGAAAACGGTCTATTCATGATACAACCTTCACAGTACTAGATGATCAGATTATCAGTGTAGGCTACTCGTAGAAGACATAGCTGAACGTACACCTAGGAAAGATTTAGCTAATGGTAGAAGACATAGCTGAACCTAAACCTAGGGAAGATATAGCTACTGGTAGAAGACATAGCTGAACCTACACCTAGGGAAGATATAGCTACTGGTAGAAGACATAGCTGAACCTAAACCTAGAGAAGATATAGCTACTGGTAGAAGACACGGCTGAACGTACACCTAGGGAAGATATAGCTACTGGCAGAAGACATAGCTGAACGTACACCTAGGGAAGATATAGCTACTGGTAGAAGACATAGCTGAACCTACACCTAGGGAAGATATAGCTACTGGTAGAAGACATAGCTGAACCTACACCTAGGGAAGATATAGATACTGGTAGAAGACATAGCTGAACCTACACCCAGGGAAGAAATAGCTACTTGGAGAAGACATAGCTGAACCTAGACTTGTTAAAGACACAGCTGGGCCTACAAAACGGGAAGGCACTGCTGAATCTATATTTGTGGAAGATACAAATGAACTTGCACAAATGAAAGACACAAGTGAATCTACAATCGTGGAAGATACCGCTGAACCTGTACCTAGAGAGGATATAGTTGTACCTACACTTGTCGAACACACAGCTGAACCAAGGGAAGGCACTGCTAAATTTACACTTGTGAAAGATACGACTGAACCTACCTATACCAATGGAAGACACAGGTGAATCTACACTTGTGGAAGACACTGTTAAACTACACCAAGGGAAGACACAACCGAGCCTACACCAAGGGAAGACACAACCGAACCTACACTAAGTGAAGTGACAGCTAAATCTACACTTGTGGAAAATACAGGTGAATATATACAAATGGAAGAGGCAGATGAATCTACACGTGGTGAAGACTTTGTTGAACATATACTTGTTGAAGACAGTTAAAATTACACGTGTGAAAGACACAGCTAACAGCTGAAATTATATTCGTGGAGAATAAAGATAAAACGCGAGGAAGACAATAGCTGAAACTACAATTGTGGAAGGCCCGGCTCTCTAGCGTAGTTGGCTAAACCGGATTGCGCGGAGACCGGGTGACGAATTCCTTGTGGTCCGGGTTCAATCCCGGGGGTAGGCAGGAAAGCCACATTTTCTCCCAGATTGACGGTATTTACAATGGAATCAAGGCCGAAAGGTTGCGATATCCACAATACCGAGCCTAAGGGTTAACAACTCATGGCTTCTGGATACTAAAACAAACAAACAATTGTGGAAGACACTATGGAATACAGACAGGTATTGTGTATGGCCCCGGAGTCGACCAGGCAACGAACTATATTGATATAGTAAACGTTTACATGAGGTAAGTGACCAGGCGTGATACCGTCTATATCCACTTGTTGTCCTCTTGTGAATTATGAGCGTAAAACCATAATCCCAGTAAACCAAGATGACATGTACATCGTGTCTGTCGCCAATACCAATGCTGGCATACCGTGAACATGCAACTGTTGTATACAACTTCTTCAAAAGCAGTTGATGTGATTATGAAAATGGGACTGAAAATGAGTGTATGTATGACTGTATGATACACAACAATCTGGTTGAACAAGCATTGCTGTGGGGGCAATAATAAACAATCAAGACTGAGTAGTGAATGAGTGAACATGGCATGAATGTGAAGGAGTGTGAACATACACAAACTCTACGTGTCACCAGGGTTAGTACATCCGGAGATGTGCCGCTGGAACATCTGTGCTAATTCTGTAATGCATTAGGGAAATCCGGTAGGGAAAAAAACGACAATATAATTAAACACACATGGGGATGCAGAGTTACAAGGATGTGATGGAGGCTAGCTATGACACAGAAAACAGTAGCAACGTAGATCATCAGCATCATGTTCCAGTTCCATCATGGTCTGCCGTCTGACACGATCGCCAGAGTCACTGATTAGGTGCGTGTCCTGCTGGGCCATCCGTAATTTCAGCAGTACTTACAGAACGTTAAAGTCAAGTCACAGATAGGAGGGGGGGGGGAAGAGAGAGAGAGAGAGAGAGAGAGAGAGAGAGAGAGAGAGAGAGAGAGAGAGAGAGAGAGAGAGAGAGAGAGAGACAATACTCAATGTATATAGAAGACAGTTATTCGACAACCAGTACTGAATGACAAAACACAATATGAGTGATAATCATTGGAGTAATCATGAACACACAGAACAGTCAATGATACTGCGGCACGGCAGTCATGCAAGTGTTAGTAGACTAGCATGGGAATCAGAACGCTGTGTATCTGGGGCAAGACATAGGAGTTAACATTCATTAAACACGGACTGCACAGAATTCTGCCACTAACTAAGTCGTTTGGGAATATCCAGAATGTGACAAGGGATACACACAGAGGCTGTGAATCAACCCTACTGCTGCTATACTGAAACATGTGGCAATGTTTTTGTCGCGAGTTCAGGCAACGGTGCATCCAGAATGAGGGAGAGAAGAAGGTGTGTAGAGCAGGTGTGTGAACCGAGAACGGGCAGCAACATAATCTTAGTTTTAACATCTTACAGACTGGACTGGTGCCCCTACAGAGTGAATAATGACACCAGGATAGGAATTCCAGCATGCCCACAGACAGTTATGTAGACATGTAGACGGACAGAAAGACAGACCGGTAGACAGACAGGAGACAGGCAGAGATACAGACGATGATAAATCTGTGACGCTAAAGCTAGAAAACAAATTCTAAACGAGCCAGTCCGACTGAGAACATCTGAAAATGAAACAAAGATGATTTAATGACTCATCACAGACTGGTTTATCCAACCATAATGCAGATTCAGATCGGCTGCCATGAAACGTTCCCCACTACATTAACAGCTCAGAGCCACCTGATGATGCTAAGAAGTGTTGATAAAGTCATTGCAAACAAGAGATCACAATGTTAAATCAACCACGAGCATTGTCAATGCAACAAGGAATTCATCAAAATCAACAACAGACATTGTCATGTGAGTTCAGGTTGAGACCGGAAGTCGCAACTATAATGGATAACAACACAACATGCGTGCAAATAGTTGTCTGCAGTTAAATGTATGATAATGAAAAGATGATATGCAGAGCTTCTTAATAAAGACATACTGTGCAAAAATGATTAATGAAAAGATATACTGTGCAAAAATGATTAATGAAAAGATATACTGTGCAACAATGATTAATGAAGGGATAAAGTGCAGTTCATTCTTATGGAAAGGTGAACATTACAAAACACTAATCATTATCAACATGTAATCCCACTGATAACAACATATGAATATAGCGGGATGTACAATTGAAAGAACATACATGTTAAAAGAACAGCATTTACGTGGGAACTTAAATATGCATTGTGTACTTAAATACACCTATTTTATATTGCAGTAAGTAATTGAGAACAAACAACATAGATATCATATTGCATTCACATACAAAATACTGCGCTTATATTACATATAGACTCTATAGTGTACCTAGCTAACTACCAATATGGACCCCTCAACGAATATAGTTCATTGTAGAAACCACTCTTGTGAGGTATCTAGTTAACTGCAGAACATGTAGATAGTTTTGAGATATTTAGTAAACTAGTAGAAAATACTGATATCCGAATAAGTCTATTTCACTTGCAGAAAATACTGTTACCCGAACTTTTCGAATTCAATGCAAGGAAATACTGCCTAGTCCATTAACAGAACACTAGCTGCAGTTGTCCAACTGAGTTTCCATAACCGTCGTATACCATGTTTACTATTTTTTACAGTATTAGATATTCTTACAGCGACTACTATGGTTGCTATTATTCATATGATTACTATTAATATAATGTAAAAAAAATGTTATGTAACGTAAAGGACTCTCTGTTCCCGCCTTCAGACGTAATGGAAATATAACACTAGTGTTATATTTTATAGACCAACTGGCATTTGAGGGAGGATGTGGTCAACATCACGCCCGCCGCCTTTACTTCCCAGCAACGTACCTGATACCTATTCAAGAATGGATCGAAATGGGAGCCAAATATCAATTTTTTTAAAGTCCGGCTCCTTTCGGATTTGAACCCACCATCTTCAGATCTACAGGGAGAGAGTCTAGCAGCTGCGACACGCGGCTGTCCTTTATTATTATGTGTGTGTGCTAAATTTGTCCACAAAAACATCCAGCTGCAGTAAAGCAGGTGTCATGGGTTTAGGGGACGTTAGGAACACAGGTAACACGGCCAAGACAGGTGAGCTAACAGACAAAAGTAGACAGCTGTAATCAACAACGCTAACGATACAACAAACATGCAGACACCAGACCAGACATTCCCAACTCAAAAACAACACCAAACAAATCAAGCCACATATGACTCAAGCACAAAAAGCCAAGTATGCCGACAGATTCAACCAAGGCGTCTACTGTTTCCACATGTCCGCATAGACATGCTACAAAGGACAGCAGACCCGGGCAAGCCCGGTGCTTACACACAATAACTACATATGATGATAAATAACCCATGCATACAACACCACACAAATAAGTCAACAGTAACTGAATATCTTGCAATACGTTCTTCATGCAGGAAATATGAACATTTCATTAGCTGACCCGTTCAACTGGTCTTGTAGCTAGATTACAATTACACACACCATATGTTTCAATTCTGAACCCCTCCCTGTTACACATCACACTGAAGGATACCACATACTTATCTACCATATTACACGCAATATGCTGCGCCTAACACGGTGTGGCTAGCAACAATATGCCTGATTCAGGTGTCATCTTGTACTGTCCCTTTAAGGGTATGCAGATTTCTAGCTGTGATTAACATATAATCTTCTAAAATTAGTTTACACAGATAAAATATATGTTGCCGAGTTCCCGCTGATTTATCCTTAATAGATAAAGGTCATCCGTAAGTAAATTAATTGAGTACTATTGTATATGTTGATATATTTTGTTTACTGATATGTAGACTTTCCATTACTATGACAACTTTTATTTACTACGCCAGACGTCTCTCTCTCTCTCTCTCTCTCTCTCTCTCTCTCTATATATATATATATATATATATATATATATATATATATATATATATATATATATATGTATATATATATATATTACATAATGTGTATTTGGGTTCTAGTCACGTTAAGAGACTTAACGATGAGAGTGACCTACCATCCCATTGATACCTCGATCTGGTGTAAAGTCTCTACTATGTCGCAGTGGTGCATCCTAGGTCGCACGACTGAATGCAGCGTATTATAGAGGCTGCATACAGTCGTGCGACATAGGCTGAGACTGTAGAGTAGGGAGTTAGGGTTAGGCCCTTTTGTACATGTTCTGGGACCGTCAAAAGCGGTCTCAGCATAGAAGACGCGATATCTCTGGCCGATGACAACAAGGATTCAAATACGACTCGCTGCGCCTCAAACCACTCCGACGTAGTACAAGCGCTACGCCAGATCGAGGCATCAATGGGAAGGGAGGTCCTTTGTCTCAGATCTACACTTATAACTGAGTGGTGCCTTTTTTTAGCAATGCCACTTGGAAAAACACTATACTGTCACACATATATGTATTAGACCAACCGAATTAACATCATCAAAAGTAATAACATCTCCGACATGTTAGGGTCAAACATTCAAAAGAAAGGAATCCTGTTGAAAAAAAAAAACAAGAAACCCATGGCATACATTTATGTCAGTACATGAACAAACACCCGCTGAGCAGGAGGGAACGTCGACCTTGATGGTTACCTATGGACATCAGTGATTATATTTGTGCATGCTGAAAACAGACCACATCTAACGGCCACAACTTCATTTCTCATTGCAACAGCACATATACAGCGCGCAGCTTGGCTAACGCGCAGGACCAGTTGCAAGCAGGTGCGCATTGCGCATGGGTAGCAATCAGAGCATTGGTTCTCAGGGGTGCGCGTTTGCTGCGCATTGCTTCAGTGTTAGTGGCGAGATGCTCGGCAATAATGGAATGAACGTGGAAATATCATAAGAGATATTCTGAGTCATTAAGATTACAACAAGTTAACAATAATATAAAGTAACTAATTAATCATATGTAATTAAGAAATTTGATTATAAATATGACGGGAAATTACAACCTAAAAAAAAAAAAAAAAAATTAGCATCAGGTTTGCTTCTCGATGTAAACACACAGGGTATAGTTGAGAAACAAACAGACGATTGACTAACAACAACAACTACAACAAAATTGCCGCACTTTGTTCATTAAAAGCCACAAAAGAGAATTATTGATGGCAAATTAGAAGCCCGGTCATAAGAAGGGATTTACTCGTTAGTAAAAATGGACACCAAGGGGTAATAAAAATGTGAACCGAAAAACTATATAAACAAGGCTTTTGGCATGTGGAAAATCAACTAGAAATCCAGGTATAAGTCGTCCAAGGTCACTCGGACAAGCATTTGACAGTCTGGGTTAGCTGTCTAACATGATCATCAGAACCTGGCTAGGGACTGCCTGCTCGTCTTGATTATTAGGTTGTTGATGCCACTTTTGTATTATGTCTATCTTTTTTTTTTTTTAAATCTTCCTTAACATTTTCTCCTTCGAGTTTCATTATTTGTAACTCAATTTTGAAGTTTATTTTATTAACAGTTTGACTTTACAAATCTTGACTGTCTATTTTCTTTACCCGGGTTAGTATTCATTTCTCTCTTCAATGCCTGTTATATTTAATTTCCTCTGTCCTCTTACTGTATTCGTTGCCCTTTTCTTGGCAGCTAACTTGCACTCCCATTGTATTTGTTGCCCTTTCCTTGGCAGTTAACTTGCACTCCCATTGTATTTGTTGCCCTTTCCGTGGCAGCTAACTTCCACTCCCGTTGTATTCGTTGCCCTTTCCGTGGCAGCTAACTTCCACTCCCGTTGTATTTGTTGCCCTTTCCTTGGCAGTTAACTTCCACTACCATTGTATTTGTTGCCCTTTCCGTGGCAGCTAACTTTCACTCCCATTGTATTCGTTGCCCTTTCCTTGGCAGCTAACTTCCACTCTCATTGTATTTGTTGCCCTTTCCTTGGCAGTTAACTTCCACTACCATTGTATTTGTTGCCCTTTCCTTGGCAGTTAACTTGCACTTCCATTGTATTCGTTGCCCTTTCCTTGGTAGCTAACTTCCACTGTCATTTAATACCTCTCTTCTAAGACATAAGTACCGATATTAACTACATAATTCAGGTGAGATCAGGGTCCCGATTCAGGTGAGACCAGGGTGTCGACTGGTGTCTGGCCTACTAAGAAATAAATGAGATGAGGGAAAAAAAAAAGAAAAAGCAAAGGACCCCCGCCCCCTCCCCCATTTTTAAAAACCCCCTCAGACGTTTAGGCGTTTATGGCTAGACCTATCTTTAAAGATCAATCGGCACTCATTGGGTGTTATCAGAAAAAAAAGGTAGCAAGGATAATTATTAAAATAACTTATTTCGTTGTAACTGTTAACAAAAACTGTTGGCGTTCAAAGATGATATCTGCCTACTTGAGGAGTGACGAGAAAGGCATGCACCGGCAGCATACAGAAGGAGGACTGGTGTCACTTACCTCCCTGTGTTGTCAGAACTTGTATCGGGTGAGACATCGGGCCCTGGCCGATGCTGGAGTAAGCCAGGACTGTGATGGAGTAGGTAACGTTGGGCGTCAGGTCTGTGATGGTGGCTAGGCGGGTGTCGCTTTTGACTTCCTGTTGTTCCCAGAAGAAGATGGGCTCTCCTGGTTGTTGTGTGTAAAACACTTTATATCCCTAGGTGAAACATAAAATCGGATCATCACCGGTGCGTGTATCTTCAGGTTGCTGATACAGTTGATGAGGAAGAACTATAACGAACAGCCTAATAGATTGTATGTCTACGAAATCTAAATAATAAGCAGATCTAGCGAGGCATATTTGATGTATGGAGATCATGCAAAATAAAATCAATGGAAAAATAAATAAAAAAAATTGGGTTGGGTGTTTGGGGGGGGGGGGGGGGTATTAACTTTAAAAAACAAATAAATGAACCTTTCATGCTGAAAATTGTTGCTGTTAAAGTGGAGAACGCCTGGCCGTGTTATCAGGAGAAACAGAGTGTTAAAAACAGAAAGCCTAGTGATAACTGTTAAACGTGACTGGACAAACGGAAGGGAAGACACACAAAGACGACTCTGCGAAAACAATAACGGCTCCGCGAATAGTGGCATCAATGTGACAAGAACACAGACGTGATCAGGGACTCTGATGATTGTGTGAGATGACGACTCAAATTCCCCGTTTGTCAAAATCACACGTGATGCTGGGATACTGAATGTTGAGTAAACAGAAAAATGTTTATATATTTGTTCTATAAAACATAACTGTCTGTCAGGCGACAAAAGAAACAGGCTCAGGCACTACAGAAAGACACATTGAGTAAAAGAAACTTGGTATGGCCATGTTTTCTCTCATAAGAGATCGTGGTCAGAATAGTAGGTTCTTTATTGATATTCTACACCATAAAGTTAGTTCCGTATCCTTTACAGGACGTTGCAGAACCAACCCTAACAGCCCCTGGCTGCTGTGTGGTTTCTCTAGGCAATTTACATCCAGTAGTTTGCCATTGCTTTCTGGACAAAAGCAAAAATACAATATGACGTCACAGGACCGTCCGACATTTCAGAGGATGGTAAGACAAGGTTTCCTGGCTTTCTGATGCTTTTAACGACCCCAAAACATCTAGAACTGGCCCCAACCTCAACCCACCTATATCCCACGAGAGACTGCAGCCTAGGTCCTACGACTCATGCAGCCTAGGTCCCATGACTGCATGCAGCCTATCTACCAACCCTGAAATATTAGACTGTCCCGTGACCTATGGGTGCTCCCTGTTTGGGGTAAGATATTAATAAAGCACCGAATAGTAAACCAAGAGATGTTTGGTAACTGGTAATGCTCTATCAAACAGCAAAAATACAGAAGCACTTACCTGGATGAGACCATTAGGGATTTTCGGTTCATCCCAGGTGACAACCACAGTAGTAGCACTGGCTGCCCGCGCCATCACGTTCTCTGGAGGACTTCCGGGAGCTGTG
>CAJHNH020000114.1:556819-599319 GCA_905116865.2 Candidula unifasciata | reverse complement strand
CCAAGCTGGATTTATCAGGCAAGAATAGATTGAAACACTAAGCACTTCACGAATATCAGCCCTTACCCTCATCTTTGTGCCAGGTCATGCGGGTGTTCAAGGGAACGAGCGTGAAGACTATCTTGCTGACACTGCGGTTGCTATGGCTGGTCCAGTACTGGACAGAAGTGATATTATCAATGCTATGCGCTGCACTTACCGTACCGAGGAGCACGCCAAAGGACATAACTCCGTATCCCTGTCTAGACTGATGGACACGGGGGTGCAGCCTGAAGCTGCAAGAAATAAACATTTCACTAAGAGGACAAGACGTTTCATTAACCGACACAGAACAGGTGTCATCAGTCGTTTTACACTTGTGGAGCTTTTGAGGAGGAGATCGGAGCACCTATGGATCTGTCCGGAGTGCTATGATGATAATCCTTTCTTATCACTAATCACTAATGTTTGAGTAGGCAATTAAATGTAAGATAATGGAAGTGCTAGAGGCGGCAGTCGAGCCTAGGATATCCGTAGATGTATCGGCACATGGCATCTCTGAGAGCAAATCAACAACGGGGAAGCGCGAAAAAATCGTTTGAGATGAAGAGAAAATGGTGTAGCTAGAAGAGATCCGGTAGACGCTTTAAATTAAGAAGAGAGAGCTAGACAGACGTATGATCAAATTGCTGCTGGTACCACGAATACTGTAACTGTTCGCTGGCTGCTGGAGATAGGACTGGCGTGTATGAATATCCTGAGGCTGAGATGTCGACTGTGAACTCAGCAGAAGACCTGCCATATTCCCAAACACTCATACTGGCTGAGCAGGATCTCCGCTGGAAGTGTCCGTTATTGTGTCTGACCGTTTATTTGGTCTACAGTTCTGACAATGAAATACGTAGAACCTGGACAGGAAACATAACCAGCCTACAACTAATCCCATAGAAGGGGGGGGGGGGAGTGGTCTCGAGGCATGGCGTCCGCCTCGAGTGCTGGAAGTCTCGAGTTCAGGCCCCGGTGAAGGTTGGGATTTTTTCACATGGACTTCTGGTTATTTCCCATTGTCTCTGGGTAGTAAGATCGAACACCCGTGTTTATTGTTGCATATGTAAACAAACAACTCTGTTGGCAGTTGGAAATCGAAAGCAGTGGCCTAATGGCGCTATCCGGGCAAAATCTGGAGTTAAAAATCTAACCAAATATTTCAGGATCCTCGCCGGTGCATCGGAGTTCGTGCACTGCGCTAAGATTCTTCGGACTCAGGCTTGAGCTAGAAGTAGAAAGGAACACGTATGTGTTTACCCTTGTGACATGACGCTGATCCGTTATGTAAACTCAAACCTAAACCCAGCCAGTCCACATGCGCCATGAAGACTCATGTTCTGGCAACATTCTATAGCTCTCACGAGATGTGAATTCCCAGAACCTGCCTCGCGTATACCGATGATTTCTCGGCTTCTGGAGGAAAATAACAGATCTGCTACACAGTCCACGTGGAGATAAAACTGTGGTAAGGCTATGCCAAAGAACACTTTCCACGAATCGAAGCAAAGTCAAGCTCTTAACTTTAAAACCGTAGGAATCGAAGCGATGGTGTCATACAACTCAATGAGTGGCTGGTTACACCTCCCGGTGAACATAAAACGGCTTTGCCTACATGAGTGGCTGGAAAGATCAGACTGTACTACATACAGTAACAATAGTTTGTATCCAACGTAGACATGCGTGAGCTATGTAATCACAAGGTAGGATGGGTCAATGGCTAGCCATGAAACGCCCTGCTGATACCAGACCTGTTGGCATTAAAATTAATTCATTATTGTACACACCTGGATGTATCTGAAATGCTATTCTTTACTAATCTTTATTTTTACGTATGTATGTACTGAGATTTCCAAAAACCCGTTGATAGACGTTTCATATTTGTCCATCCTTTTCTCTATTCCCCTATACTTTTGCTTTGTTGCATTCTCTTTGCTGCTCCTTTGTGACTTGGGGTGTAACGAAGCCCCCGGGGACTTCGCTTTTGTGTTTCTTTAAGAAGTCGTTATTATGATGTTAAGTTTTGTCAAAACTTGCTCTTGTGTTTCATGTCATTCCCTGGAAGCATCAAAGAGTGTGCTACACATGTGCTCACTATCAAGCGAAAGTACATAGGCAGCGATGTGTCTGAACTTGTCGTGGAAGCCCTAATGTGGTTCAGTGCAGCCACGTAAAAGACGGCACGAATGAGAAACCTTACCATTTAACTTCCGGTTAGAAAGAAAAAAAATGGCTGGCAAATGTTTATGAAGTGGGATGTATCCTGGAGTCGATGAGCACATTCACGGTGCTGATTAGTCTCCACCATATCCTGGGACAGGGTTTATGCCGACTGGTAACCGGTTATCTTCCCGCCACCTTTCCAGGACAGGAAACTCTTCATGAGAATGAATTCCCGAACCCATAAAATATTCTTCCTCCATTAAGATGTTACCTCTCTTTCTCCATATCTTTCTCTTTTTCTCTCTTGAAAATGCCACCGACGTTGTAATTTCCCAACCACCTCTCTCTCTCTCTCTCTCTGTGTGTGTGTGTGTGTGTGTGTGTGTGTGTGTGTGTGTGTATGTGTGTGTCTCTCTCTTCCTGTGTTTGTGTGGGTTTTTTTTTTCTTTCTTGCTGTTTTGTTATTTCTGTGCATGTTTCAAAAGCTAGAACGTTACAAGGCAGGAAATCACAGAGATCTCATCTGTTTCGGCCGCGCCGAGGCAGCTTGTCGAGGAAGAAATATAAACTAAAGAGGTCAGAAACAGTACAGGCGACCTGGGAGCAGCTGTCGACAGCGATGGAGAGAATGCAGCAGATTTATAACCCGTCATCCGGATGGCCCAGCCAGACAACTATTTATCACCATGAACCAGTGAGGGCGCAGTCAGGAACTAAACGTCTTTGATGGAGAAAGGTCACTGGTTGGTCGGATTATGGTGCAGAAGGGTAGACAGGGAGGGATCAATTGTCCAATAAAGACAGTGGTGCAAGAGAAATCAGGAGAAACCTATGACATTTTGTGGGATGCAGATGTGCTAAACTGAACCACATGACGTGCTTGTGGTCAAAGACGAGCGCTAACAGTGGTCAAGATCTAGCTACAGCTCTCCGTGGTCATCCTAGAAACAGGATACCAACCCGGGGCCTGTCCAGCGTAGATGAGTTCAACGTTTCCTTCGAGGCCGGAGTACATCTGTCTGAGTGACCATGAACCAACAGTCTGCCCACACACAAATTCCAGGTCTGTAAAAAGGATGTGCACGCAACAAACGACTCCTGTAACAAGACACAATTCTTGTGGACGACCAAGCAGGACATTCTGCCAGAGTGTACAACTGGTGAACACGTGAAAGTGATCAACTGTTGTTATGTCATTCATTTTTAATGATCTTATCCATTATGCACAACCCACTGATACTGAAAGTGGTTGCTGCGTTGACAATAGCAACGATTCTTCTTGACGCACCAAACCACGTAATCACATGTTTAACATAATCATTGCGTGCGCGGAGTTGGCAAGGGGGACGACTTCTATTACAAGTCAATGTTAACACTCTGTGTGACAGTATAGGGTAATCAGACACGTAATGACTGGTAACTTCTTGTGGAGTTTATCATTCATCATCTTTACATATGTCTACACCAATCAATCATCAGCCAATGACAAGGCCTGGGTTGTTTTTAAATAAAGCCATTAAAACAGTAGGAAAGAGCCACTCGCACCACCACACATGAGGCATGAGAAAATGGAAGTCAGAGGGAAGTTGAATGCCAAAGCGTGAGAGATCAGTATCGGTGCTGTAGACTCAAGGCTGCTGTGTCTGAAAGAGTACTGTGGGTATGTGGTGGTGCTGTCGGCTGTTGGCCAATTCCCTACTGGTGGCTGGCTGAAGGCCACCGTTTGTGGACAGTAAGTAGGACGGGTTGTTGGTGTAATCATGTCATGAGGCCGTCCAGTACCTGTGTTCACTACCCAGAGCTCACGTACAATGCAAGCAAACACAAGTTTTACAAATGATTAAACATTTTAAAAAAAATATTGCCGTTTTCTGGGAGAAGGCTCAGGAATGGGGATTTGCTGTTTGCAAGGACTAATCCTGTTCAGCTGGTAGTCACGTGGAAGGTCACATTGATATAAATGAACATTATGGTATATAATCAAAACCAACAGTAGCTAACAATAAACAACCATAATAATAATGATCGTAATAATTCTTATTTTTGCAACAATAATACTAACAACAGTAGCAACATTAACAACAAGAATGTAGACCCCCCCCCCCCCCCCCCAAAAAAAAAAAAAAAATCAAGGTAATAACATGAATTGTATAACAGCATATTGTGTAGCTTAACGAACTGCCTATAATAATTAAACTCCACAGATAAGCGTGCACAGAAGTTTACCGATCATCAGTAAATAGGTCACTCGTCTACAATTGTTTCGGCCCATTAACCTCCTATACAATCAGATTAGTTACATATAAACTCATGCCCCCCCCCCCCCCCCCCCCCCTAACTAAACCAGGTGGTTTTTTGTGTGCACCGTTGCTCCACAAATCCACAAAGATAAAGATACTTGCTGAGTTAGTTGGGTTATCTTCGAGTCACTCTTAACACGTTCACACATGTTCAGATTGCCTTTCTCGAGGCTGTCCTATTCACTATTAGACGGCCTGGTTAAGTGTTGTTAACCGTAGTTCCTTTTTTTTCACATCCAAGCAGCAACAGACTCACTTTTGTTGTAGTGTGTCCCTATGCTGACATGAACGTTTCTAACCTTTGTTAGTCGAATAGTCATCTCTCAAGAAATTTGTATAAAATTCAAAAGTTGTTAAAACCGAATGTTTAAGCGTATGGTTTCTTTCCCCTCGACCTCACTCTCATCAGCTTTCTCTACCCCTCCCTTTATATATAACACACGCACACACCATCACTAGTCTCTATCTCTCTTGCCAGGTATTCATCCCCTACGCATAGACAATAACCATACACATATTCTATAGTGTGTCAGTTTGGTGCACATACGAATGCTGACAGTTGTCTGGTGGCCCGGTAAACTAAAGCGCACTTCATCACAATACCAGTTGTAGATATGTACCTCTGCAGTTCCATGTGAGAGCAAAGTAGACTGCTCATGGAGGGAAATAACCCCGGGTAAAATAGTCATAAAAGTGGTTAATGAGAAAACGCGATATCTAAATCTTAACAAGGCCAAACACACACTAAACACAACGTTACGTCCGATGACAGAGGTTTATGAGGAGAAGCGTACACGCGCTTTCTCGGGACCGGAAGGCTGACATGACATAATATGGAGTTAAGGTTGAATATGTTGCAACACACTCAGTTACTCTGCTCACCAAAAGGTGGTTTTCAGATATAGACATACAACTTCTTATCTTCTCTACACCTTGTTTTGCCGGTCAACGCCAGGTTTTGATTTAAGATTGGATGTGTTCTAGGCATATGCTTGATATTTACTGGCTCGGATGTTTTATCTATCCATCGCTTATGCCGGCATTTGCTCTGCTTCCGTTCTATATTAAAAAGATAACGCTAAATAGAAGAAATTTAAAATCGAAATATTTATTGTAATTGTGTAGAGCAGAGCTCACCCTAGTTAAGCATCGAGGAGACGCACTGGCAGCCTGACCACCATATGTCATACTTGAAAGGCAGGAAGAGGCAGATTAAACCGACCTTAGCAAACAGACAAAACACAGACACCGAATATGCCAGACTTAAGGTACTTTACTCGCTAGACAAACACAGATGTACACTCACACACACACACACACACACACACAGAGAGAGACAGAGAGAGAGAGAGAGAGAGAGAGAGTGAGAGAGATGTTAAGGATATCGCAATAAAACTAATTATGTATCATAAAGAAACAGGCGTCTACACGCAAAAGAAACATCTTAGTGGATCAGCACAGTGCGTGGGATAGTGTGTGTGTAGTAAGAAACTAACTAAGACAAACATACACATGCGCGCACGCGTAAGATCTTCCAAATGCGGCTTTCGACACAGATCTGACTGCACTCGCCCTATCCCCAATGGTTTACTCGTCTCTAGCCAGGAAGATAACATACAAGATAATAACGCGTTGTTTAAGAAACAAGCACCTCCGTGTGAGCAAGATAAGGGCAAGACATCAGAGATTCTCCTCGGGTGCCGCAGCGGAATAGAGATAGAGGGGGTCATGCTGGGGAACCTGGTTCACAAAGTCACGTTGGCACACGGCGTGAACAAACAGACGACTTGTTTTCAGATATCAGTAAGATTACCAGTGTTACATAGGAAAACAAAGGTTAGAAATGTTCCCACAACTAAGATTAGATCATTCTGATTACTCAGCACATCAAGCTAATCTTCTAACGTTTTGGTACTGAATGTTAGGCCGAGGAGTTGCCCTTTTGACAAATACTCCTTCCCGAAAAGAGGACACTGAAGTCATCACCTGTATTTAAAACATGCATATTTTTTGTTAAACAGCATGTAACAAGCGTAGTTTTTTTTCCCCTCGACCTCTCTCTCCTAAACTTTCTCTACTCCCAACCCCTCTACGCTCCCCAGACAACAGTCCCTCCTCCGCGAGCTCTATGTCCCTCTCTCATTTCCGTGATACGACTCCCTCCAACAATGTCCCGCTCCCAACCTTATTGATACCTCTGATATCCATCCAGCCTCTCTCATTCTCCCCGACTTCAATAACTTCTACATCACAGTTAGCTAGTGACCCAGCACATGATCCCACCAACATGCAACATTTAAAGAAACCGCACGCAAGTTCCAAGGACACACCGAAAGAAGCTGTAACCTGATTTCTTTCAGGGGCAAACAGCACGGCTGGATCTGCATCAACATTCAATCAGCTACGACCTGCTATTCACATTCCATCAGCTGATAGAGTTTCGATGGCTAAAGGACTGAATGTATATGCATTACTGAAGGCTCGATACCTTATTACTAAAACCCATTTTCAACACAACTAGAACCAAGTTTGGGTACCCAGTTGTACACAAAAGGAATAGTCAGAACAGGCCGTGAGATTTAGGGACTGGTCAGTAGACTTCCTTCTTGTAAAACAGCTACTCAGCTTGAGAACGTAACTGACAAAGGATTAACTCAACAAGAAAGGAGGGACAGGACAGAAAAGGTTATAGGTCACACATGTTCACCGTTAAAAGTCGACGGGTCGTGTTAGTAATCAATGTAAATGACATGACAAGGAGAAGATGAGGGGCCGAGGGCAAGTTGATGATAATTTTATCTTTTCTCGCAGGGGTGAAATATGTCACCCCTTACGCGGGACAGGGTCCACTTCAAGTGGTTGAAACATGTCAACAAGCCATCGAACCAGAACCTCTCCGTCGGTGAATCTGGTGGCTATTTTCTCCACCATTAAACATCATACTAGATGTTTGATATCGACAACGATGTCGACGAAATAATAAAATACCAGAGTGATATAAATGTATCATATTACTATATTCTATACCATTCTATATATGTCTGCATTTATGTTTCTTTTTCCTGACGCTAAATATCTTTACCGACGCCGGCTAAACTTACTGGGGCGTGATGTTCCTGCTGATACACAGTGTCCTTAACTGGAGTGTAATGTCCTTATGGCGAGTGGTGTCCTTAACTGGAGTGTAATGTCCTTATTGACGCGTGGTGTCCGTAACTGGAGTGTAATGTCCTTATTGACGCGTGGTGTCCTTAACTGGAGTGTAATCTCCTTATGGCGAGTGGTGTCCTTAACCGGAGTGTAATGTCGTTATTGGCACGTGGTGTCCTTAACCGGAGTGTAATGTCCTTATTGTCGAGTGGTGTCCTTCACTGGAGTGTAATGTCCTTATTGACGAGTGGTGTCCTTTACTGGAGTGTAATGTCCTTATTGGCACGTCGTGTCCTTAACTGGAGTGTAATGTCCTTATTGACGAGTGGTGTCCTTAACTGGAGTGTAATGTCCTTATTGACGAGTGGTGTCCTTAACCGGAGTGTAATGTCTTTATTGGCACGTGGTGTCCTTAACCGGAGTGTAATGTCCTTATTGACGAGTGGTGTCCTTAACCGGAGTGTAATGTCCTTATTGTCGAGTGGTGTCCTTTACTGGAGTGTAATGTCCTTATTGATGAGTGGTGTCCTTAACCGGAGTGTAATGTCCTTATTGTCGAGTGGTGTCCTTAACCGGAGTGTAATGTCCTTATTGTCGAGTGGTGTCCTTAACCGGAGTGTAATGTCCTTATTGACGAGTGGTGTCCTTAACCGGAGTGTAATGTCCTTATTGTCGAGTGGTGTCCTTTACTGGAGTGTAATGTCCTTATTGACGAGTGGTGTCCTTAACCGGAGTGTAATGTCCTTATTGACGAGTGGTGTCCTTAACCGGAGTGTAATGTCCTTATTGACGAGTGGTGTCCTTAACCGGAGTGTAATGTCCTTATTGTCGAGTGGTGTCCTTTACTGGAGTGTAATGTCCTTATTGACGAGTGGTGTCCTTTACTGGAGTGTAATGTCCTTATTGACGAGTGGTGTCCTTAACCGGAGTGTAATGTCCTTATTGACGAGTGGTGTCCTTCACTGGAGTTTAATGTCCTTATTGACGAGTGGTGTCCTTAACCGGAGTGTAATGTCCTTATTGGCACTTGGTGTCCTTAACTGGAGTGCAATGTCCTTATTGACGCGTGGTGTCCTCGCTGACCTATGATGTCCTCGCTGACCTATTATGTCCTCGCTGACCTATGATGTCTTCGCTGACCTATGATGTCCTCGCTGACCTATGGTGTCCTTGCTGACCTATGATGTCCTTGCAGACCTATGATGTCCTCGCTGACCTATGATGTCCTCGCTGACCTATGATGTCCTCGCTGACCTATGATGTCCTTGCTGACCTATGATATCCTTGCTGACCTATGATGTCCTCGCTGACCTATGATGTCCTTGCTGACCCATGATGCTCCTGCTAATCCATGATTCCTCGCTGACCTATGATGTCCTCGCTGACCTATGATGTCCTTGCTGACCTATGATGTCCTTGCTGACCCATGATGCTCCTGCTAATCCATGATATCCTCGCTGACCTATGATGTCCTTGCTGACCTATGATGTCCTTGCTGACCTATGATGTTCTTGCTGATCCATGATGTCCTTGCTGACCCATAATGTCTTTGCTGGCCCACGATGCCCTCTCTCGGGCCTGGTGGCTGTGTGCTGGTGTCCTCGGCGATTACTGGCGATCAGACATGCTAAATACCACCATTGGAAAGAAAATCTATTTAACACAGCTGCGGAATCCCAACCTCTTAGCCACCAAGAGCCACAAGTAACTACATTTAAGACCGGAACATAGTACGATCACATAAACACCACGTTGATTTCTTGTCTTTGAACCTAACGATGCAGAACAGGTTACACACTCGGCTACATGTTGATCACTCTCAGGTTTCACCCTCACACACACATAGAAGAGCTAGCATATTTTAATTACTGATACACGTTCTCAAACCGTGTATCAAGACGATAATGTGGTGAAAATAATGCCTGCAAGCGAGGCGGTTATTGTGATGTATGACGTGGCACTTCTCATGTCTGCTCATTAGGTATTCAAGAACCGACACGTTAAGACATCGACGTTGCCGGTCTAGTTACAGCGGGTTTTTGAGATTTACTGTGTTAGTCCTTAGAGGCACTGTTTTTACTTTTTATTTAAACGGTTAATTCCAAACTTCTTTTTCTTCTTCTTCTCCTCCTTCGTTCGACATATGGGTAAATCTCAGTAAAGATTTGACAAAACAACAATCAGGACAAATCCATGTTAGCTCCGTCTCCCACCTCACCAGCCAGCGAAGATGTTCCATACTGATGGCACCCGTTGTCATCAAGTTAACTAATCGTCTTGTCTTCTACCGACTGACACTCCCCACTGAAACACTCTTCCAGGTACGGTTTTCAATACTTTCCATTCTTACCTGTTACCTTTATTTAGGCAAGAGATCGCCTTTGCCTTGTGCAGTTGCAGTACAGCCTCAAACTAGGGCCAGTCTAACCTATCTGCCCCCCCCCCCACATCTAAGACCAGTCTAACCTATCTACCCCCCCCCCAACTAGACCAGTCCTACCTATCTGCTCCCCCCCCCCTCAACTAGGACCAGTCTAACCTATCTGCCCCCCCCCCCAACTAGGACTAGTCTAACCTATCCGCCCCCCCCCCCCCAAAAAAAAAACGGGACCAGTCTAACCTATCTGCCACCCCCCTCCCCAAACTAGGACCAGATCTAATCTATCTGCCCCACCCTCCCCAACTAGGACCAGTCTAACCTATCTGCCACCCCCCTCCCCAAACTAGGACCCATTCTAACCTATCTGCCCCCCCCCAACTAGGACCAGTCTAACCTATCTGCCCCCCCCCCCAACTAGGACCAGTCTAACCTATCTGCCCCCCCACACTAGGACCAGTCTAATCTATCTGCCCCACCCTCCCCAAACTAGGACCAGTCTAATCTACCTGCCCCACCCTCCCCAAACTAGGACCAGTCTAATCTATCTGCCCCACCCTCCCCGAACTAGGACCAGTCTAATCTACCTGCCCCACCCTCCCCAAACTAGGACCAGTCTAATCCATCTGCCCCACCCTCCACAACTAGGACCAGTCTAACCTATCTGCCACCCCCCTCCCCAAACTAGGAGTCTAACCTATCTGCCCCCCCCCCCCAACTAGGACCAGTCTAACCTATCTGCCCCCCACACTAGGACTAGTCTAACCTATCTGCCCCACCCTCCCCAAACTAGGACCAGTCTAATCTATCTGCCCCACCCTCCCCAAACTAGGACCAGTCTAACCTATCTGCCCCCCCCCAACTAGGACCAGATTAACCTATCTGCCCCCCCCCCACACTAGGACCAGTCTAATCTACCTACCCCACCCTCCCTAAACTAGGACTAGTCTAACCTATCTGCCCCCCCTTAACTAGGAGCAGTCTAATCTATCTGCCCCACCCTCCCCAAACTAGGACCAGTTTAATCTATCTGCCCCACCCTCCCCAACTAGGACCAGTCTAATCTATCTGCCCCACCCCCTCAACTAGGACCAGACTAACCTATCTGCCCCCGCCCCCCCTCAACTAGGACCAGTCTAACCTATCTGCCCCCGCCCCCCCCCCCCACCTCAACTAGGACCAGACTAACCTATCTGCCCCCCCTTCTCCAACTAGGACCAGACTAACCTATCTGCCCCCCCCCCCCTCTCCAACTAGGACCAGGCTAACCTATCTGCCCCCGCCCCCCCCCCCCTCAACTAGGACCAGTCTAACCTATCTGCCCCCGCCCCCCACCTCAACTAGGACCAGAGACTAACCTATCTGCTCTGCCCCCCCCCCAAACTAGGACCAGTCTAACCTATCTGCCCCCCCTCCAACTAGGACCAGTCTAACCTATCTGCACCCCCCCCCACCCGCCTTCAACTAGGACCAGACTAACTTATCTGCCCCTGCCCCCCCCCCTCCAACTAGGACCAGTCTAACCTAACTGCCCCCTCAACTAGGACCAGTCCTAACCTATCTGTCCCCCCCCCCCCTCCAACTAGGACCAGTCTAACCTATCTGCCCCCCGCCCCCCCCCACCTCAACTAGGACCAGACTAACCTATCTGCCCCCCCCCCCTCCAACTAGGACCAGTCTAACCTATCTGCCCCCCCCCCCCGCCTCAACTAGGACCAGACTAACCTATCTGCCCACTTACTGCCGACCTCACCCACGCTATATAGTCAAGTGTGAGTCACAAAATGGGCGGTGCCACTAAGGTCTTTTGTAAGGGGTAGCCTGAAAGCGACTTAGTTTTCGAGGAACCGTGCGACAGGTCTTCAATGAATTGTCGAAAAGGTCTTCTAGTGATCCCGCAAGATGACGAAGCATGACCTCCCGTGCTTACCGGCACGATCTACGATACCAATCTGTGGTAATGGTGGGCAAAAGAGGAAGGAAACAGTCAAAGAAACCCCATCTAAAGCAGGTATGTACAGATGTGACATGACAGACAATTGAGGAAATGACAGTCAGTGGAACATGACACGCTGCTATGGAATGGGATCCACAATGACAGTCAGTGGTAACATGACACGCTGCTATGGAATGGGATCCACAATGACAGTCAGTGGTAACATGACACGCTGCTATGGAATGGGATCCACAATGACAGTCAGTGGTAACATGACACGCTGCTATGGAATGGGATCCACAATGACAGTCAGTGGAACATGACACGCTGCTATGGAATGGGATCCACAATGACAGTCAGTGGAACATGACACGCTGCTATGGAATGGGATCCACAATGACAGTCAGTGGAACATGACACGCTGCTATGGAATGGGATCCACAAGATTAGTTCGCTGACGTGCCGGGTGGGATACTCGATAATGCGCGATGATAATCCTGTACTACGTGTCCCAGAGATCACAGACAGGCACAGTTCATAGTCTGCTGCAGTAAAATCGACCGTGATGGCATCATTGATTTCTGCTATCTCTCTGTTAGCGCTGGCATTCAGTGTAAGGTTGTGAGTGTGAAAACATTTCCGCTCACTGATAACACTGGCATGCTGTTGTCACAGGTGACTGGAGACGGGTTGAAACAGTGTAACTAGCAGATGTCATAATTATCTTACTGTCCGCCAGATCTCTCGGGCATGGTCTCTATAAATAGGGGTAGGGAAGGATAGGGGTTACCATCATCATCATCATCGCAGTCTGACAGCCCAGTCGCAAACAGCTCTCGCTCGCTCGATCGCTCTACCGCCCGATACAGCCACGTGTGTCTCTCGTTAGCTTGCTAACTATCCATTCGTAGCCAGATTATCAATAGCTAGATACTGGTCAGAACTCGCTTGACATTCGGCTGAGTTTTGGCTCGACTACGCTATTGTTATTCGTCTGCGGGTGGGTTATTAGCGGCCCGGGAGCACATCACTGTTTGAGAGCCAGTCATACCAGCCAGTTTTTTTTAACGATTGCTAGAGAACTAAGGAGAAAGCACGCTTGGGTGTCCTTTTTAGGATACTCTAACAAGCCTTGCCGACTCCGAAGGGACCTAGCTTTCGCCACAGACCGCAATTGCCATCATTGATTTTCCTATCATGGGAGAACAACAAGCAGCTGTACCTACACCAAGGAAGAGGAGAGCCGTGCCAGCAGCCTCACCGGCAGGCGCCCCTATCGCGGCGCCTCGCACACCGACGCCAACAACTGAAGCCGCCCCCATCGTGGCGCCAGCACAAGAAGCCGCCCCAGTCGTGGCGCAGGAACCTACCGGCACCCGCCTACAAAGACAGCAGCCAGGAGCCCACAGCAGTGACAACATCATCATCCAGTGCTCACGTTGTAACAAGGCGTGGCACACAGCCGCAAACTGCCGCAGCAGCCCAGCATGCCGCTACTGCTCTAAGCCGCACGACTTCAAGGAGTGCCCACTTGCCAAGAAGGACCCCGACTTTAAAAAGCCTAACAGTAGCAGAAGGTGTTCAAACTGTGGAGGGCCCCACAGCGCCAGATACATGGGCTGCACCTACCTAAAAAAGTGCAAGCAGCAAGCAGCAATCCCAAGTAGTGAGAGAAGACCAGAGAAAGTGATTCCAGTCGCTAACAACAACGCGACAACCCAGGAAGTGAGAGCACTCAAAATCGCAGTCCAGAAGCTGACAGCAGACAAAGAGAAGGCCACCGCTGAAAGACTCGAGATGCTGGGACTAATCTCCCAAACACTAGACGAAGTCAGAGCCCAGAAGAGAGACAGAATAGCAGAAGCTGCGCACCACACCAAATTGCTAGCAGAAGTAACTGAAGCAAACAAACAACTACAAGGCCTCCTGACACAGCTGAAGACAGAACAGGACCAGGCAGCAACCTACCGACTAGCCGAAAGAGAAGAAAGAAAGGCAGAGACGGCCTTACTTAACGAAGCCAGAGAGTCCGCGTACAGAGAAGTCGCCCTGTTAGTAAAAACAACAGCAGAAGCAGAAGCAGCTACGCGAGAGGCAAAACAAGAACGAGAACTCTTACTAGCAGAAAGAAGCAAGGCACCAGCCGCAAAACCAAACATCAGCAGGGCCGACAAAAGTACCGAAACAGAAACCGAAGAGGAAGGCACTGTCCAGCCAGTTGAAGTAGCCGTGTCCGAAGCTACAGAGGCGACCCCAACCACAGATGAGGCCACTATTCCCGAAGGAAGCAAAGAGGCGGTAGCCATAAAGGTGGAAAGCGAGGCTGACCTTCTAAAAATGATAGAAAGCTTTAACAAACTGAACCACCCACACAGGATCGAGCTCGATAGTAGAAAACGCTACGATATCGTGTATGACGAGCCAGAGCTGGAGAAAGTTTACTTGCTGCCCGCTGTGGAAAGGCAAGCCTTCTTTGATAAAATCAACGGACTCCAGGACCAGATAGAAGCAGCCCGAAAACAGCTGGCCCATGCAAGATGGAAACAAAGGACTCAGGGTACACCAAACCGACGCAACCGCAAGTACTGACAAGCCACCAAAACAAGACGAAGCCAGCAGCCAATCGAAAACCTCCAAGCCGCCGTGACACCCAGTCTCCGTGGAACTAGCCAACCTCACTGACGCGACGAAGCCCAGTCAACCAGATTGACCACTCCCACCCATCCCGTTCCAGGCCACCCGGCACATGTGGCTGTCCTTCTCAGGACAGCCATGTCCCCTCCCTAAACCTGCAAGCCGCCCGCCAAGCTCACGCTGCTAACAAGAACGCAACAAATGCAAGAAAACTCAGGCGAAAACCAACGCCACAAAAGTAAAAAATCCAGCTCAGATAGCAAATGACTCGTCCTTGAGAAAACAGGCCATCAGGCAGTTAAAAAAGGACTAAGTTTGGAATTTTTGTTTCTTTTCATACGATACGATAGGGGTTACATAAGACAACAGAGAGACAGAGAAAGTGTGAGAGAGAGAGAGAGAGAGAGAGAGAGAGAGAGAGAGTGAGAGAGAGAGAGAGAGAGAGACAGGGGAAGGGGTGAGTGGAAATAATGACGAAACGAGCGAATCATATTTTTAAAGCAGAGTGTGTGAGACAGACAGACAGACAGAGAGAGAGAGAGAGAGAGAGAGAGAGAGAGAGAGAGAGAGAGAGAGAGAGAGAGACTCTCACTCACACACAGAAGGGGAGGCGAGCGAGAGATATAATTTCTTAGTCAGGTTCAGTTTAAAAAAAAAAAACAGAAAGAGACAGACATGTACACAAGCATAATGTAAACAGACAGAAAAACTTCAGTCAGACATACGGACAAACAGTCAGCAGACACAGAGGTGAATATTTAAAATTCCTCGACCGAACCACCGAAGGACAAATGGAATGGCGAAAAGGCTTACCGGGTGGGTGGGGGTGGGGGCTTACAAGAATCTACCCCCCCCCCCCCCTGACCAACATTCAGACAGACGTAAGTCTACAAATGTACACAATAAGACTAGCAACATAACAGCAACAATGCAGACAAATGAACAGACTTCCCCATTACCGTTCCACAAAGAAACATCTCCCGGAGATGAGATTTTGGCGGCAACGAGAACACACAAACGAGGATGTAAGAAACACATCCCCATATCTGTGACTATCGACTGGGCCGGTGTTTATGTGTGGCCATTTTCTTTCATAGCCCGCTTATCAGTTTAGATTTGAAATAAGTTCATTTCCAGGATTTACGTGGCTTCTGGCAGATATACGGTGGCACGGGAAATGGGCAGGACGCGTAGACAACTGAGTGGTTGGCTGTTTGTTGATGTGGTAGACATTCGTGTCAGGTACGTTTGTAGGTTTAGGGAGTGGAGGCTGAAATTAGATTAGGGTTGGAGCTATGTCAGTGGGGAGTCGCGGCAGTGGCTGATGCTGTTACTAGACAGCGTTCTTCACTCCGTGGGCCGCGAAACGATTTCCCCTGTTTTGGTGGGCCACGGTTGTAAAAAAAAAAAGTTGAGGAACCCTGCTCTAGAAAACCTAGTGGGTCGAGAATTAGTAAACACGCAAGGTAAACAAGCATCTACAATTATGTGTTAAAAACAGCAGATATACGAACAAACACATATATGCTCCAGCAAATCCATTCATTATAGCAAGTTTTCACAGTGATCTAGTTTCCCCAGGAAATATATGCATAATAGCAAGGTTTTCACAACAATCTATAGTTTTCCAGCAAATATACGCATTTTTGCACGTTTTCACGGTGATCTAGTTTCCCAGCAAATATATGCATTAAAGCAAGTTTTTACACCAACATATAGCGCTCTAGCAAACGATGCATTTAAAAAAAAATCTGCATTTTGGAGGGTGGGGGGGGGGGAGGGGTTAGATGTAGCTCAGACAGACAAAGAAAAAAAAAAAAAACTAAGAAAAATCCATGTTTAAAATGATCCGGGAACTCGCCAGCGATGTTCGCTGACACAGCACAAGCAGACGAACAGGAGGTAGAGGAAGAAATCACCAGCGGTTGAATGTGTGAAACTCGGAGTTTGTCCAGAACGGGCATGGACTCATATACGTGACCTCAATATCAGCAGCAGGATGGCCAACAGAACATGGAGAGAGAGAGAGAGAGAGAGAGAGAGAGAGAGAGAGAGAGAGAGAGAGAGAGAGAGAGAGAGAGAGAGAGAGAGAGAGATGAGAGTTTTTATTTATTTACTCCAATTTAAGATGGCCATTCTATTCTTCGTTAATAATTCTGTCCTCAAATCAGAGATAATGACATTGACCTACCCTCACTGACCTTCCTCCAAATTGGGCCTCTGCTATTAGCAGCTAGGTCCGTGCTGGTTCTAGCCTAATTAGGAAGCTAGCGGTCTGCCAGTCCCTGGAAGCCAAGATCATTAAGAGTTCTGTATTTACCAACGACACTCATATACATAGAGTCGGAGCTAGCTGTGTGTACCGGCCGACCCGAAGACAATCAGTGCTGGTCTGTGAGAGAGAATGAACACATGGCTCTGTTCTCACCACTACATCAGGCTACATGGCTGATAGCCAGCAGACTCACAACTGATATACTCCTTTCCTTAGCTTTACTTCCTGGCCCTGTCGGTACAGGCTCATAAATGAAGTCTTGACGAGAGTCCGGTTGGTTGGCTTGAAGACACTAGAGGCCAAGAGATTGTAAGTGGACATGCTATGGGAAAGACAGACGTAACGCTGTTTTATTAACAACTCAGGAAGCACTAACGACATGACACACGAATGAAAGACTGTGAAAGGTTGTTAGGGCCCTGAGGGAGCGCGTGAGCAGTCCGGAAGCGCAAATAGAATTGCGCTGCGAGGAGTTACCAGGGCATCTGACCACACTCAACACTCAAGGGCAGGGCGAGACGGATATACAATCAGACAGTTACTGGTGCCACTGACAATTATTATGGAAAGTAATGGCAAGATATGGAGTAAGCGAACACCTCATCGAAGTGTGCAAAAGTTTATACAGGGATTGTAGAAGTGTAGTTAGAATAAATCAGGGAACATCTCATCTATTCACAGTAACATCTGGAGTAAGACAGGGGTGTGTCTTATCACCACTGCTATCACCTACATCGACAGTATATGCAAGAATGCCAAGCCCATAAATGAAAATGTTAGTAAGATCAACGAATTACTCTTTGCAGATGACCAGGCCTTGATAGCAAATACAGCCATGAAATTGCAACAACATCTAACATCGATGAATGAAGAATATAAAACAAATAACATGAGAATCAACACTGAAAAGACAGAAGTAATGTCAATAGGAAAAAAGAAGACAGATCTAAATATAGCAATAGAGTACAAAGGCATTAAACAGGCATCTGAGTTTAAATATCTGGGAACTACATTTACCGAAGATGGGAAATAGGATAAAGAAATTAACATTAGATGCAGTAAAGCAAACCAAGTATTGGGACAGCTAGCTTCCCCCCCCCCCCTCTTACAGCATAAGACAATCCCAATCAGCACAAAGAGACATCTTATTCAAAGCATATTTATTCCAGCTCTGTGCTACCAGTGCCAGACATGATCACTCACAACAAACCATAAAAGAAAATTAGTAACCACGGAAATGAGATGCCTGAGAAGGTCTGTAGGGGTGACCATAAGAGATAAGATCAGGAATGAGATCATAAGAGAACAAGTCGGCACAGAACCAACTCTAAATTACATACGAAGACAGCAAGTGAAATGGTTTACCCACTTAGAGAGAATGCCTTGTGACGCCATACCATACAAAGCATACATGGAAAGAGAAGAAGGACGTAGAGCAAGAGGTAGACCAAGAACAAGATGGAAGGATAATATCAGAGAAGCTCTACAACAGCACGATGTGCCTATGGTCGAGGCAGCCAGAAGAGCTAGAAACAGAACCTTATATCTCCCCCGACACCCACAGCGGTAAAAGAGGACGTGAAGAAGAAGAAGAAGACTGGTGCCATCGGAACTGGAACTCTTCGTTTGCTGCCGAAGATAGCGACGGAGCACTTATGGTGGTGCCACGAGTGCTATGATGTCTATTTTTAATTCAGCATTCAACATGAAAGCTTATGTAAAGATTGAGACCTGAAGGGCAGAACGTTAGACGGGCGTGTCCGCCAAATTCTTAACCCTTTTAAAATACCGTTCGTTCAACAACATGACATGTCTATATACTCTTATTCAACTCTGAAGGTCGTGCCATTTCTGTACAATTAACAATGACATGCTGCATGACTCTAATGTAATTCCTTCTGCATCAATGGACAGTTAAGTAAATTATAATTTAACACAGGGTGCATTCCTTGGTACAAAAAGTGTTCAGCTGCACAACTATCTATTTCTTTATCTGGTCTTTGCCCATCACTGCAGCATAGGTCTTCAACAAACTCACACCAAGTAGGCCTATTATCCTAGGCTTTCTTCATAAACGCAGTCACACACACCAGACTAGATCTTTATGTTTTAATGAACTGTCAAAGTACTATAAGATCCAGTCATTGCCAGGGGTGGAGACGATGGTCATGCGCTCTCACATAAGTACCACGAGGAGAGTGGGTTAAGGACTGACTGACTGACTTTCTACCCCCCTAGGACATCACACTAGCGATAAACACCCGATGACACAAAGTGCTACCATGCGGATGAGGATCGCCGTGGAGAGGTCCCATAAACCGCGTTCAGACAACTGGCCATATTTATGGCAGCCTATATTGCGGCCCCTGGCAAAAGCCCGGGTGAGGCTGCAAATAAAATAAAATTTCGCCCTAATAAGGTCAATACTGAGTAGTTTGCACACACATAACAGTTGGTGAAGGATACAGCCTCCACCTTATATCAGGTAACACTAGATAACGATTGGATGCGGCATTGGATTGCTAATTCACAATCTAGAATTGAAAGCATTTTTTCAAAGCTTGAAGTACACGGGCGGTCTGGTTAATTACCTTACTGAGAGTCTGATAGACCGAGAGAAAACTACAAGAGAGGATGAGAGTTAATAAGGATCAAGAGGAGATAAATGTCCACATAATAGAGACGTCACAGATGTCCGGAAGACAGCAGACGGCAGGAAATCCTTTGTCCGGCTAGTCTTAACCTTCACAAGCAACAACCGCCAAACTGACTTTTAACTACTGTGACTTAACCACCGGGACCTTGTTTCACTGTCTGTCACTCTTGTGTTCTTTCAGTCGATGTCACTGTCTACTTTGAGATGTGACCACTAATTTGATTCACTGGGTGATAGGCCTCATTCCAGAATGTTCACAATACTAGATTGTTTAGTGTTTAGTATATTCACTCCCCCCCCCCCCCCCCCCCTGCCTTTTCTATTCCGTGTGGGTTTAGAGGCCTCATTCCAGAATGTTCCCAATACTAGATTATTTAGTGTTTAGTATACGCCCCCTTTTCCATTCTGTGTGGGTTCACAGGCCTGATTCTGGTATGTTTACAAGGCTAGATTGTTGTGGTAAACTGGCTTTCTTCCCTTCTGTGCGGCCTCTAAGACAAAAAAATGAAAGAGCCATTGCTCCTTCATAATTGCGCGGTAAATGTTCGTTAAATTCCACTAACTGGATCGAATATGATTGAATCCACAAACTGGATTAAATATGATTGAATTTGGTACAAACATAATGGGAAAACGTGCAAAGATGGGGACAGCTTTTTAAACATAAATAGAAACCCGGTACAGTAAATGAATACATAACAAAGTACGGCGCAGCACATAAACATGCAAGCAGACTAAAATGACAAAATGTGTAAAGGCAGACTGGTAGCCAAATGTAGAAACTGTTCAAGTAGATGCTGAATGTTGATAACATGGATCATGATGACACGGATGGGTCATGTTTCCTGGTAACAATTGTGGCAGGCAGGTTTCATTCGCTTGATGGTTTTCTTGACATTTTTTATGACTATTACTGGGGTCGACTTTTCACTTTAATCTTTGTCTTATTTTAGTTCTTGGTTCACCGTTAACAGAGCGGTTGTCATGTTTTCTTCTGGTTTACAGCTAAGATGCGATATTACGCCTTTCAGGCCATCTAATTTAAGAAAACCCATAGTAAGTGGCTTTTTATGATATCTTTGCGAAGGAAAAGTGGGTCTGATACTCTCTCTCTCTCTCATCACACCACCACCCCCCCCCCCCGCTTCCCTACCAACTCAAAATGAGTCTGAAAACCGACACGGGGAAGCAGATAAGAAAACCATAAAGATTTGGAATAAGAAAAGTACAGAGCGTATCAACAGATCCTGTTGAAACATCATCATCACACGGTTATCCTCACCATCGTGTCGCTATACGTTGCACAGGGCTCGAAGTGCATTCCTTCATTCTATTCTACCCTGTTCAATCTTTGGACACCATGCTTGGAATCCAGTCCAGCACCCTTAGTCTCTCTTATCGAGGATCCTTTTAGGGCAACTCTTGAACGTTCTCATTTCCTCATTTAATTTGTTCCCCATTTCAAAAGGTTGCTTGGATTTGCTCCGGTGTGATTCTCATCAACGAGTTACCAATCCTAGGACGGAAATGTACATCACCAACACCAACACCACCGATGCATGTCTGTTGATTGTTCGCTTCCTCATAGGCCGTGCCCCTACAACGCAATCCTTTGTGTCTTCCAACTGTTGACATCAAGGCTGAACAACTGTGTGGACAACAATCATAAGCAGTATCAGCATCCTCAAATGTAAGAAGACACAGGGGAATGAGAAGTGATGTTTGCAGATACCTTCTCCAATCTAGACAACTCAGCAGAACAATACCATTTGTTTCAATTCGTAGAAGAAAAGAGTCAGCGAACTGTAGCTGTGTGGAGACCAGCAGTTGCCACAACTGTTCACCAACTCTACAAATCGTTATCTGGCTGTCTATCACCGCGAGATAAGACGGCAGAGGCAGCCCACCCAAGAGAGTCAGTAGCCAGGCATTCTCCCAGGGAATGTTATCTCTTCCGTAGACCGTTCAGGCTGTTCGGGCGGCCAAGACTTGCTGGGTTTACAGTGTAGATTTGCTGACAGAAATGGAGCCTGGGCAGTGTAGTGGTTAGACTCCTGTCTGTCGCCCGAAGGTTTTGAGTTCGAATCAACGCCGAGTTGGATTTTCTCCAAAAGTGACCTTGGCGATAGGAGGATGCTGACCATGTTGACCACTTCACCGACCAGCGATCCCCGGTCTTTAGCAAATATCCTGGGGTCAAGAGGGTCGTTGAATGAAGTATCTCCCAGAGATGTAAACCGAATCAACGTCAGCCAGACAATCAGAGCTGTCTCACGTCTCACAGATTTGTCCAGGACCAGCATGTGCCCGTTGCTGAGGTAACATAGCTCTAGGCTGTTTTAGTCAATGTTTGACATTACAAATGTCTCACAGATTGTTCATTAAAAAAAAAAAAGTTGCTTATTAAATATGGGTGTTAATGTACCATTGACTATTAGAAAACAGGGACGTCTAGTAAAATGCATTCTGATTAGTGTCCGATTTTGTTGGGACAGAAATTAACAGTGTGTTTATGTAAAAAAAAAAAAAAAAACGTTTAACCGTCTAAGAGTGAATTAAAAAAAAAACACATCTTAGTAAATGTACCGATGTGTGGTGTAGAGTATCTTTAGTAACACGTCTGTACCCACTAACTATTTTGGCACGTTACAAAAATGTAAAGTAGATAAGTAGGGGTTTCCGGGCTGCCTGGAACAGACAATGAGTTTGTTATTTAATAAGTGAAATACGCTACAGAGTGGGGTAGAGAAAGAAAGCTATTCCCTGATGGCTGGAATAAACTGACAATGTCTTGCTGTATACACTGCTCGAGTTCCTTACGTCCACTCTGTCACTTGCAATGTCAGCATTTAATTTTTTGTTGACACATTAATAGAGTTTGTACATTTTACAAGATCTTGTATGCATGCATTTTCTACAGAGTTCCGTTCAATTTGGGTATTTTCTACCTCTTATGACGTGACCTAACCCCATGAACTTTAACGCATTTAGATCTAGCTCTACCCTATCTCTCGATCTTCATGGATGGCTTCATGTCTTGTCCCTCTGTATCTCTTCTACAGCACACACACCACCGTGTGCTGCAGATGTGCCTTTCTATGCCACACAAGCCTATCCTACACAAGACCTGTCTGCGAATTTCCAATATTACAACAGTGAAAGAAAATACCAAATGCAAAGAAAAGGAAAGCCTTCGATTAAACAGACACCTACTGACCCACCCACAAACACACATGCACAGAGATAAGAGGCAGATTCTTAGGCTGAGAGTGAAAATGAAGCAGACACAGATGATATTCACGCATTATTGTAAAGCTTATATTTCAAGCCAGACGGCATCATACAATGTTCTACATACGTGGTACAGACATTCGCCGCTACCACCACCACCATAATTATCATTAACATGCCATCATCATTATCATCATCATATTGTGCCGTTATACGTCACACAGAGCTCGTAGTGTATTCTTCCACGCCGTTGTATCCAGTATAAATATTGTACAGGCACTACAACAGTAAACTGTTCTCAAAGAAGCGTGAAATGCTTTATTTTAACGACGTGAGGTGACTGGTTTCCTTTGTGTGGACAATTTCCATCTCTGGTTTAGTGCACGACACGAACTACGGATTCGTCACTTCCATCCGCGTGGCTAGAATCGATGTCTTGTCATAAGACAACACAGAACAATAAGATTACTGCGGTGGCAACACGAAGGCTTGATTACTAGAACATCACAGAAGAACAGTCTACTGTTTTTTCTTCTGAAGTGTGATTTGAAGAAACAAAGTTTTTATCAACAGAATACTAAATAAAACTCAACGAACATGTCAACAGAGCTTGTAAACTTCTTTTACTTATGCAGTGTCGAGCTTTGTAGATGCATTTTATGATGCATTGACCGCTGCATTTTAGCAGCCCGATTGCAGTGAGCAGCATCCTCCTCCTCTTCCCCACACACACGTACGTCCTTACGTAATACTTAATACATCAAACATGTACCCTAAACAGGGACGCCATATCCGAGCTATGGCCTCTTCAGGTGCAGGCTGACTGAACTACAAGCGTCCTGATTGTCCTGTGCAATAAACGATAATCGTATGGTGTCAGTCTCTTCCAGTGCAGGTTCTCATAAAGTCCACTGGAAAGTCTCTGTCAAGTATTTGTTGTAAATTCCTAGTTGTGTGTGCGTGTGTGAGAAAACGTTTGTGACTGCATGTATAATACATGTGCGCGACGGCCTTATCTAAGCTCAGTTTAAACGCAAACTACCACCATCCCTGACTCAACTTGCTCAGCAGTACACATAGAGCAATGAGGAACCTGGTTCACATCATTATTGGCTGACAATTTGTTCAGCAAGTAGATGCAGTTGTAAACATAAAACAATGAGGAACCTGGTTCACATCATAACTGGCTGACTACCAAGCTGGAATCAATCACATCCTGATCGACGGGGATATTTACACTGGGTGCGTGTGCAGCTGATGGGTCACAGGCTCCACAGCTGTGCTGTATGTCGGCCTGGGGTATGCCAGGATTTCGTGCTGTAGTTGCAGGTGGCGATAACAAGCGAGACTGTGATGCGGGTAGATAGATATCCCAATGCTGCCTGCGGAGAGCAAACATGCAATCTATGGCAGTCTGTGGTTAGATCGAAGATGTAGGAGATATCAAAACCCGTGTGACATCATCCATCCATCCATTTACGCAACAACAACAAAAACGACCACGTATGACATGGATACAAGCGCCTGTTTATACATGCATACTTTATTAGTTAGTTGCATATCCTTTACAGGACGTTGCAGAGCCAACTCCAGCCTTTTATGGCTGTTGTGGTTTTCCTAGGCAAGTAGTTTGCCATTGCTCCTGGACGGTCGCCTTCTTGATACCACTGTCGAAACCAACGCAAGGCGCATGGCCCGCAGCTGTAATCGAACCCGGCACCCCGGCATTACGAAGCGCGTTCGTAACGCCTAAGCCACAGACGCCAGCATATATTCATACAGAACCTCCGAAAGGCAGAAATCAGACAGATCCACGGTTCCTGTATAAACACGCCGCAACATGAGAGCTATGACAGGTCTACTGACATGGGAAAGTAGGACCAAGAGGTGTCCCCGCAAAACTGCACACGGGAAAGTAGAACCAAGAGATGTCCACGCAAAACTGCACATGGGAAAGTAGGACCAAGAGGTGTAACCGCAAAACTGCACATGGGAAAGTAGAACCAAGAGGTGTAACCGCAAAACTGCACATGGAAAAGTAGGACCAAGAGGTGTTCCCGCAAAACTGCACATGTAAAAGTAGGACCAAGAGGTTTTTCCGCAAAACTGCACATGTAAAAGTAGGACCAAGAGATGTCCCCGCAAAACTGCACACGGTAAAGTAGAACCAAGAGATGTCCCCGCAAAACTGCACATGGGAAAGTAGGACCAAGAGATGTCCCCGCAAAACTGCACATGGGAAAGTAGGACCAAAATGTTTAACCGCAAAACTGCAAATCATAACATAACGTGTCAACCCCCCCCCCCCCCCTCTCCCCCACACACACCCCCACCCCCATTTCAGGGGCAAACACTGACGTGACAACAATATCCCGTATGAGAATGGAGGTTGGGGCAGCACCAGCAGCTTGCCAGTGGCTTGAGTAGCACAGTCCGACATTTTATAATTATAATTGACTCGTGGAGGATGCTTAGGAAAAACAGAAGCCGGTGACCCACACGCTGAGCGGCTTGCATCGCTTGAACGCTTGAAAATACTCGCGGCTAGTCTTTTTTTTTTTTTCCAGCCAAGAATTCGGGTGTGCGAGATAATGACCAGTTTTTATAAGGAGTAGAAAATTATAGGGAAGAGAAAAAATAAGTAGGTAAGAAACAACAATTAGTTTATGTTAGCTTTACAAAATCGATCACAATAAACAAACAAAGGACGTTGCGGCGATTAGCCTTCATCAGCACATAAAGGACAACACAGTACACATATAGATCAGCTGCCGTCGTTTATCTGGACGGCGAGTTACTTTATGATAAAGCAGACATAGTGAAGTAAAAATAAAAATCCCTTTTCAAGCCTTTTAGGCGCATCGGGCTTATGGGAAGAGCACCCATATTTTTACAGACTATTCGGCACTAGGTGGGTAATGTGGTCTGCATTACGCCGGCTGTCTTAATTTCCCAAGGACATACATCCTGATGCCCATTTTCGGCTGGGTCGACCTGCGACGTCCTATACCATGATAAAAGTCCACGCAGCCAGCAGTGGGTTCTGATCGTGGTACACTGGAATTACGAGTCGGACTCCCAAAGCCTAAGCCACGGACGCCGCTGGACATAGTGAAGGCTCACTGAAATCAAGTGGACGGACAGTGCAACAGAATATAACAATCAGTACCTTAAAAGAATTATTCGAAGTGGGTGGGCTGACTGTAAACAAAAAGGGCGACGGGTGGTAGAGGTTCTGGAAGATATACAACAATGACGTGGAAACACAAGCGGGCTTTTAAAAAATTTGAGACCCATACTATGTCGACGTCTGTGGCTTAGGTGTTGCAAACGCGCTTTGTAATGCCGGGATGCCGGGTTCGATCCCAGCTGTCGACGATTTGTCTTGCGTTGGTTTCGACAATGGTAAAGAGAGTTGACTTCAGAGAACAAATGCAAACTACTGAAAGTAAAATGTTCCTACAAAACCCACACCAGCCAGAAATGCTGGGGTTGGTCCTGCAACGCCATGTAAAGGATACGCAACTAACTTTATTATAAGCATGTCGACTCTTCGTTGGCTACTGAGGAAGGAGCCGGGGTACATCTGGGAATGTTGTGTGTGCGGTGATGTCAATTTTTGATTCCTTCATTCATTCGTCTGTTCAAGAAAAAGAAGAAGAAGAAGAAGAAGAAGAAGAAGAAAGAAGAAGAAGAAGAAGAATAAAACGAAGAAGAAGGCGAAAAAGAAGAAAGCAATATTTAGATCTACTAACAATTCACCCCAAATACAGACATAAGAGCTGTCAGAAAGTGTTTGTACAACACAAAAACAGAACAGGACTGCACCGAGTCTAACTGTTTGATGAGACTCAAGCATAACCCGATGGCTACGTTCTCAACAGACACTAAGAGCAGAACTAACTTCCAACAACGTGCCACCACCCAGGACAGACCTCCTGCGGAAGGTTCAGACAATCCCCAGAGAGGCGTAAACAAGATTTCGCTTGCCTCCTGACCAGTACACAACTAACAGCAACATCAGCCAGCCCTCCGAGACACGCACACACACCCCTCCCCTCCATGAATTCTGGCATAAAGAATACACGTATTTATGATTGCCTCCCATCTTAACGTGATCAGGTTCCATATATAACATGCACTATAGCTGTCTCATTATGGTAATTAACGACTTAATGTAGCAGCGACCCGGATTCCACAATACAGCCACGGAGGGAGCCGGCCGGGTACAATCTACAACATCCCCGGGCACAATGGAGGAGAACAACTCCGGGATGAATAAGCTGGCAGTAATTGCTCTCCCCTTGTTGGCTGTAAGGATTCGGGGGATAACTATGACCTCGTAAAAGAACGGTAACTTGGTTTGAAGCGCATCTGTGTTTACCAGGGTTCTGTAGAGTGCCGCTACACGAATGTTCCACATATGGGAACAGCATGTTTGATGTCTGATGGTGGACAATCAACTATATATCTAAACAAGTATTTGTTAGGAGCGTCATACAGAGCACATCAGTCGCTATATACAAATGGCGAATTGTGTTCTGCTTCGCTCATGTTTTACAGACAAGACGGCCAGTTACCACAATTGTTGCCATGAACTTACATTTGTCCAGTGACTCATTTCTCAATGAATATGTCCACTGTAACAATCTCGATCCGTCTGTGATAACTTTGACAAGTATGCAGCAACTTGTAGTCTAAAAACAAGAGACTCGTACACTTAAATAGGGTTGCATACTTTCATTTCAGGCCTAGATTTTCTCTCGTACTATAAAGAATTTATATCTTTGGTGCAGACATGACCAAACTGTGTAGAAAAAAAGGAAATATCTGAAGAAGGCATTGGCAATAAAAGGAGACATTACCAGGTGGGGTAGTTAAGCTAGTTGAGCACCCTTAAAGGCAGTCGCAGAGCCAGCCACATCATTTGCTGGTGGTTTTGGCTTTTCTAGGCAATTTTACTATTAGTACTCTACCACTGCTCAATGAACGGTCGGCTCTCCATGTAACGGTCAAAATCAACGCAACGCGGTCTGCACAGACGCCGACTAGGTGGGGTAGATATACTGATATATGTAAAGAAGATATGATGACCAGGTGGGGTAGACATCCTGATAGATGTAGAGAAGATATGACTGGGTGGGGTAGACATCCTGATAGATGTAGAGAAGATATGACTAGGTGGGGTAGACATCCTGACTGATGCAGAGAAGATATAATGACCAGGTGGGGTAGAAATCCTGATAGATGTAGAGAAGATATAATGACCAGGTGCGGTAGATATCCTGATAGATGTAGAGAAGATATAATGACCAGGTGGGGTAGTTATCCTAATAGATGTAGAGAAGATATGACGACCAGGTGGCGTAGACATCCTGATAGATGTAGAGAAGATATAATGACCAGGTGGGGTAGATATCCTGATAGATGTAGAGAAGATATAATGACCAGGTGGGGTAGATATCCTGATAGATGTAGAGAAGATATAATGACCAGGTGGGGTAGACATCCTGACTGATGCAGAGAAGATATAATGACCAGGTGGGGTAGATATCATGATAGATGTAGAGAGGATATGATGACCAGGTGGGTTAGATATACTGATAGATGTAGAGAAGATATGATGACTAGGTGGGGTAGACATCCTGATATATGTAGAGAAGATATAATGACCAGGTGGGTTAGATATATTGATAGATGTAGAGAAGATATGATGACCAGGTGGGGTAGATATACTGATATATGTAGAGAAGATATGATGACCAGGTGGGGTAGATATACTGATATATGTAGAGAGGATATGATGACCAGGTGGGGTAGACATCCTGAAATATGTAGAGAAGATATGATGACCAGGTGGGGTGACTATCTGCATGTGTAATCTCTACCACCTATCTGATGAGACAGAGTTAAACTCAAAATGACGATTGGGCCCGAGGCTGGGGGGTCATCCAGTTGATCATCTCTCAGAAGCTGATGTGTCAGGATTTGGGAATATCTACTCGACCGGCAGGCACTGTCTGTGTTTGCAGGTACAACATATCTGCAAATGGCGGATCAGGTACGAACAACAAGCAAAGAACAGGGCAAAACAAAGTTGTCAATGGTTTGAAGGCGAGGTTCTGGAGTGAATGTAAATTAGCTATTGCGATAAATTTAAGATTAGATAGATAGATAGACAGACAGACAGACAGACAGACAGACAGACAGACAGACAGACAGACAGACAGACAGACAGACAGACAGACAGACAGACAGACAGACAGACAGACAGACAGACAGACAGACAGACAGACAGACAGACAGACAGACCGACCGACCGACCGACCGACCGACCGACCGACCGACCGACCGACCGACCCGACCGACCGACGACCGACCGACCGACCGACCGACCGACCGACCGACGACCGACCGACCGACCGACCGACCGACCGACCGACCGACCGACGACCGACCGACCCGACCGACCGACCGACCGACCGACCGACCGACCGACCGACCGACCGACCGACCGACCGACCGACCGACCGACCCGACCGACCGACCGACCGACCGACCGACCGACCGACCGACCGACCGACCGACCCGACCGACCGACCGACCGACCGACCGACCGACCGACCGACCGACGACGGACCGACCGACCGACCGACCGACCGACAGACAGACAGACAGACAGACAGACAGACAGACAGACAGACAGACAGACAGACAGACAGACAGACAGACAGACAGACAGACAGACAGACAGACAGACAGATAGATAGATAGATAGATAGATAGATAGATAGATAGATAGATAGATAGATAGATAGATAGATAGATAGATAGATAGATAGATAGAGAGAGAGAGAGAGTGTGAGACAGACAGAGAGAGAGACAGAGAGAGAGAGAGAGAGTGAGACAGACAGAGAGAAAGAGACAGAGAGAGAGAGAGAGAGACGCTATGGGTTAAAATATTACAATTACCATTACAAGCCACAACACTGTTATTAAATTCACACTGGATAGAAATGGTGAAGGCAAGCGAGCAAGAGGCAGACAGCATTAGAAATGGGAGGTCTTTCAATACAACAGTCTCAGAAGGTGTACAACCAGGGTCAGAGAAAGCGTTCTGCAAATTCAACATAGTCAACTTTTGTTAAGGAGAAGGCACCTGACCGAGCTGCCAACAAGTGAACTGTACTTATATAATAGAACTAAACACGTTTCCCACTGATGGCCGGCCACTGAGCGTTATCAGACTCTCTAGACATGGCAGGTGCACAGAGCTTGCTTGTTTTAGAGACCTCTTCTATAACTTACTTGATTTGATTTTCACAAGGCAGGTGTTTAAATTGTGCCGTCTTGTATTTGCATTAGAAATATAATATTATGTGTAAGAGGAGAGAGACGAGGAGAGAGAGAGAGAGGGAGAGAGAGAGAGAGGAGGGAGGGAAGAGAGGGAGGAAGAGAGAGATAAATAGATAGAGAGAGAGAGAGAGAGAGAGAGAGAGAGAGAGAGAGAGGGGGGGGGGAAGAGAAGAGTAAGTGCATTTTTTTTGTCAGGATGAGAAAGAAATATGATTTAATAGAGTAAGTTCTTTCAACGTCAGATAAGTGCACTTTTTTTCTCATAAGATAAGTAAAGAGCCTTTTTTAGATCGATAGATCTGCGAGGCTTGTATAAGGGACAAGAGAGAAGGTAACTGAAGTGAGATAAGTGGGCGAGTATGTTTTATGCAAAAAGTAAGCGAGCTGGTCCTGCGGGACACATTGGTGAGCAATGTAATAATGAACATTGAATATCCAGTAGCTGAAGATATTTGTATCTATCAGATGGGGTACTTTTCTCAAACAAAGGAAGCATTACTATCGATGTTTATCTTTATTCAACGGGTCAACATCATGGCGCACGTGTGTAACAAATAAGTGCTCCCGTTCTACTTCTAACTCAAACTCGAGTCTGAAAATATTAGCGCAGTGCACGAACTCCGTTGCACCGGCCACGACCCTGAAATAGTTTGGGTAGATTTGTAACTTCAAATTTTGCCCGGGCAGCGCCGTTAGTCTACTCTTTTTCGATTTCCAACTGCCACGGTATTTTTTTTTACATGCACAACAATACACACAGGCGTCCGATCTTACTACCCAGAGACCATGGGGAAATTACCAGAAGTCCACGTGAACAAATCCCAGCTTTCACCGGGGACCTCCAGCACTTGAAGCAGATGCCATGCCTCGAGACCACCCAGCCTCCTAAATGACAATCGATGACATGACGTATGGGCGACAGCAGAAACCCCAATCATCGTGTGAAGATAAGCTGGATGCTTCGTGCCACGTCTCGGAATTATGGGACCAGGCAAGTCTAAGACGGTGCAACTATAATCACTATCGTTGCTAGAGTACGCTAGAAAATTTCTGGTAACGGTCGGCGGTCTCTGCGCTGTTCAGGGATATAAATGCTTGCATGTGTCTCGAGAATGAACTTCATTTGAAAGAGGACTCGAACACGGGTCTTTTGTTGCTTAGGCCGAAAGGCACAGACATGGCAGCCTAGCTGTAAACAATAACACAAAGTCCCAACCACTCATCTGAGGATGCGTGCGGAGAAAAAAGACTAGGGAAAAAAAAGGAAAGAGAAATGAGTAGAAGCACACAACGACAACAATGTAAACAATATACCAACAGTTGTCGTTAGTACAACGAAACAAACAAAAATTAGTTCCAGGAAGTTGGTTTATGGCCTCTTGTCTATAAGACACTGTCTGGATATGCCGAAACACCAAAGATAAATAACTGTCACAATGTAAGATAAATTGGTTCGGGGTAAATGTAAGAAGTAGACAGGAAAGCAATAGCGACAGATTCTCCCCTATCGACTGATGGCAATCTGGAGGACAGTTTCAACCCAGCTGGTCTCAGAAACATCGCCTGCAACTCAAACGGAAGCTAACAGGGTAGCAGACATCAGACAAGCCCCGATCACAAGCTTAGATCACTGTGGTCTGGCGATAATTGGATCTGGTAATTAGGAATCAAACCGCCCCGGACATCGCCCCTTCTGTTAGTTATTATTCCACAGACATCTTGTTACAATCTGGGAGGAAGTAAATTAACTGCGGCTAGGGACTTCAGATTTGTACTTTCTGCGAAACGCTTTCTATCAAGGGCCCTTTTCCACACCTTCATGCCTACTGGGCATATTGGGCTTGGCTTATATTTGATAGACTCATCAGCATTAAAAACAACTACGTGTGAAATGCGATGTCTCCGAAAAGTCACCAACAATACACGAAGAGACAGAGTCACAAACGTCAGCATTAGAGACAAAGTTGGAACAAGAGCATGCATGAAACATATTGAAAGACAGAGAATGAAGTGGTTTGGCCATTTAGTAAGAATGCAACCGGATCAGATTGCCTATAAGGCCTTTTACAGTAGAACATCGGGAAGAAAGGCCAGAGGAAGACCCAGGAAAAAATGGATAGATGGAGTAGCTGAATACGGCCAGAAGATCCAGAAAACTGTCACTCAGATCACGCGAGAGGCACAAAACAAATATTTTAAACCGCGACACTTGGCTGCAACCCGGTAAAAGTGAAGAAGACAATAGATAGATAGATAAAATCAGCATTCGGTGGGTGATGTGGTCAACATAACGCCGGCCGCCTTTACTTAGCAGGACTTTACCAGATACTTAGTGAAGGCTGGGTCGACCTGCAAGCGAAGATTATTTCTAAAGAAAAAAAAAAGGCTTAAAACGCTTTCTATCTGCTACATGGAGGAATAATCCCGCATGGGAATGGTCAATGTGCAGTAACGCCGATTGTGATAACATAACATGGTATGTCTCCTTGACAACATGCGTGCTGTAGTGTCTGAGTTATTGCAGACTGATGAAACACACACAGCCTTGTAACAAATCACAGCGCACACGAGAACAGTCTGCCTCCGTGCTGTACTAGGACTGTCAGAACAAACCAACTGCATTCAACGGTTTGTTCCACGCGCATGTGTGACATTATCTATTGACAAGCCCGGCTGGTCGAATGTGTCCAATTAACCAGTCAGTCAAACAAAGCAGCATTGGCGACCGTAACACACCCGTGCCCACTCTGAGTCAACTACAGCTGTAAACTGGGAGTGTGGGACGCATACGGGAGTATAAAAACACCATTAATGTTTCAGCTTCGATAACATAAGTTCCAGTGAATTTAACACAATAAAGGGAATCAATTAACATAGGAAAAGAGTGTAAACCGATAAGGACAGACCCAAAAAGTGTTTTAGGGGGGACTCTCTCTCTCCCTAACAATTGTATTCCTATATATTCTCTCTCTCTCTTTCTCTCTCTCTCTCTCTCCCCCCCCCCCCTCTCTCTCTCTCTCTCTCTCTCTGCAAGTCCTGTTGCTGTTTTTTTCTTCTTCTTCTTCTATCGCCTACAGAATACAGCTCATAATATGTCCATTTCTTTGGTTCGAAACAGCAATGGCATTAATTAGAATACAGTTGTACTTTGTGTCATGGTTAGTTGCGTATCCTTTACAGGACGTTGCAGAACCAACCCCAGCATTTTTTGGCTGCTGTGGGGTTTTACTAGGCAAATTTACGTCCAGTAGTTTGCCATTGCCTCTGGACCGTCGGCTTTCTTGATATTAGTGTCGAAACCAAAGCAAGGCGCACGGCCCGCAGCTGGGATTGAACCCGGCATCCCGGCATTACAAAGCGTTCGCATAGACTTAGCCACAGAGCCGACACTTTGTGTCATGAATTTCATGAATTCTTTGCTCTGTTTGAAACAACTACTGCTACTGAAATTAACAGGCGGAACTCATGTAGACACGTCGTACTTCTTGGCGAGATCGCAAATATGAACACCATTCTCGTGTTTAGAGATTATTTCCTTTGTCGTTTTCACTGCAATACACGTAGGCTTTTTTCCAGCGCTCTCACTAACACTTGTAACTTTCTTAGTAGCAATCAACTACAATTTATTGGAGAGAAATCCTTAGGGCATTAGGAAATACGCAACAAGAAACGCTCACTGTGTTCAAACATGAGGACATAAGGAAATGACGCAACAAGAAACGCTCACTATGCTCAAACATGTGGACATAAGGAAATGACGCAACAAGAAACAACGTTTACTGTGCTCAAACATGAGGACATAAGGAAATGACGCAACAAGAAACAACGTTTACTGTGCTCAAACATGTGGACAGAAGGAAATGACGCAACAAGAAACAACGTTTACTGTGCTCAAACATGAGGACATAAGGAAATGACGCAACAAGAAACAACGTTTACTGTGCTCAAACATGAGGACATAAGGAAATGACGCAACAAGAAACAACGTTTACTGTGCTCAAACATGAGGACATAAGGAAATGACGCAACAAGAAACAACGCTCACTGTACTCAAACATGTGGACAGAAGGAAATGACGCAACAAGAAACGCTCACTATGCTCAAACCTGAGGACATTAGGAAATGACGCAACAAGAAACAACGCTCACTGTGCTCAAACATGAGGACATAAGGAAATGACGCAACAAGAAACAACGCTCACTGTACTCAAACAAGAGGACATAAGGAAATGACGCAACAAGAAACAACGCTCACTGTGCTCAAACATGAGGACATAAGGAAATGACGCAACAAGAAACAACGTTTACTGTGCTCAAACATGAGGACATAAGGAAATGACGCAACAAGAAACAACGCTCACTGTGCTCAAACATGTGGACAGAAGGAAATGACGCAACAAGAAACAACGCTCACTGTGCTCAAACATGTGGACATTAGGAAATGACGCCTCAAGAAACAATGCTCACTGTGCTCACACGTGAGGACATAAGGAAATGACGCAACAAGAAACAACGTTTACTGTGCTCAAACATGAGGACATAAGGAAATGACGCAACAAGAAACAACGCTCACTGTGCTCACACGTGAGGACATAAGGAAATGACGCAACAAGAAACAACGCTCACTGTGCTTAAACATGAGGACATAAGAAATGACGCAACAAGAAACAACGCTCACTGTGCTTAAACATGAGGACATAAGAAATGACGCAACAAGAAACAACGCTCACTGTGCTCAAACATGAGGACATAAGAAATGACGCGACAAGAAACAACGTTTACTGTGCTCAAATATGAGTAGAACTGGTGCTCCTCGCGGGGTAAAAACATGACGGCAAAGCAATGTTTGTGCGTTCGTGCTCCGAGGTATTGTTTGCGGGTCAGGACAACGTTTGTTTGGAAAATGTGTTCGTGAATCGATATGCTCGTGACTATAGATCTTTATGTTCCATTTCGTTAAACCCCATTTCCTCTGCCCCCCCCCCCAACCACCATTTTTAATTGCCTTGTACCATTATAAAGATTACTTTTAAAATGTTTATGCATCAGTTTTGAACCAGTGTCTGTTTTGTCGTCAATGGTCATACTTCCTCTTGTGATTACGTGCTCGATAAAATGACAGAATGCGCGCTCAGTAGCCCAGACTCGTCTGCCAGTACCCCGGAAACTGTGGATAGACTCGTCCACCAACACCCCACTCAGCATACATACAAGAGCACGCACGCACATACACACAAGCGCGAACTAAAAGAAGATGAATAGTCAGAAGAATGCAGAACGACAATACTGCTTGCTGTTTACAACTGTCGTCTGGTGATGCCAGGTAAAGATCAGAATCGCAGATTGCCTGGTGGGACTCATGTGAGCATGAACATTGTCCCACCTATGAGTAAAGTAAAAGTCTCTATGCCGTGTGGCGGTGGTAGTCATGTCTCTCCACATCACGTGAGCATGAACATTGTCCCACCTATGAGTAAAGTAAAAGTCTCTATGCCGTGTGGCCGTGGTAGTCATGTCTCTCCACAACCTTTTTTCTCGTGTACTTTCAAGCAACTCTGACACAGATGATCCTCAAACAGTCTAGCATCTTCACAGTATGTCTTCCTCTGCCTCTTCTCCCTTCCTATTGTCACGATACACTCCAGTTTCTAAACGACTGGTGTATAGATAGACATCACTTCTCTGTGATAGCAGTGCTTATTATCGGCGGTTTGTCCTAGTCACTGTACCTATAGAGACATCCGTTGCCTAGCAGCACAGTTAAAGCGGTGACCAGGATTGAAAAACAACCAGCTCAAGTAAAATGATGAAAGGCTAACTAAATTCGTGAAGTACTCCCTTACCCAGAGGCTACAAGCAGCAAGCTTATTGCTGGTATTACAGCGTCTATTTCTAAAAGTTGTTCTTTATGCGGCAACTGATAGTGTAATTTACAATCGATCTCCAGCGACTGAAAAATCAATTGTTCTGCAACACACCAGACAGTGAACTCTCGGTATATCGGGTTCGTCTTTCTGTATCACAGTTTAGTATCAAATAGACGGCCATTCTTATCCACTCGTATACGGTCAAACATTTATCTCTTCCTCTCTATCTCTGTCTGCGTGTCTGTCCGTCCGTTCGTATATCTATCTCCCCTTCTCAAAAACACGCTCTGGTATGAGGTTTCAGCTGGGAGAGAGCGGAAATGAAGATTTAAAAAAAAAACAACGACAACAAAGGAACTGGCAGAGAATAACGTAGATGAGTAAAGTATTGAAAAACGGTTAACAGACAGGTGAGATTGTGCCTGTACCATGTTTAATCAGACACTGTTATACCTGCATTCAGAAGCTGTGACTACAATAACCGGTTGTTGGGACATGCTATTTGTCACAAGTGAAGGGTTCACTTGACACAAGCATTCGCACAAACGTCGAAACCAGCGACACCTACAACTGGGCCTGGCTGCAATTTGGTGTAGCTAAGTTAGGGAGCCATCAGTCTGCACACATTCTGCCCGGCTGCTCTATAATAGTTTGTCAATACAAGCAAACACCGAGCTGAAGACAGCAGTGCCATTATGGATCCAAGTGTACTCCAGGAGTGGTACGTGGCAGACATGGAAGCCTTGTTTTCACAGACAAATGCTGCAGGAGATCAATTACACTGAAAATTAAACTTTCTGTAACCGCCTATCTCCTTGTTTTCTTCTTTCGCACAAAAGATTTAGCTGTCTGCATTTGTTGTCACTGTTTAGAGCTCCGTAGATAACCGGAGAAGGCTTATTCTGGTCTCTTACGACCTGCTTATCGTGGGGTAGTCGGCAATGCTGGATTCTGACATTGCCGGATTTTGGCATTCTCGGGTGTGGACATTGCCGGATCTGGACACTGCTAGATTTGGACATGGCCGGATTTGGATATACCTGGATTTAGACATTACCGATTTGGACATACCTGGATTTGGACATTACCGGATTTGGACATACCTGGATTTGGACATTACCGGATTTGGACATTGAAGGATTTGGACATTGCCGGATTTGGACATTGCCAGATTTGGACATTGCCGGATTTGGACATTGCCGGATTTGGACATTGCCGAATTCGGACACTGCTTAGATTTGGACACTGCCAGATTTGGACACTGCCGGATTTGGACACTGCCGGATTTGGACATTGCCGGATTTGGACATTGCCGGATTTGGACATTACCGGATTTGGACACTGCTAGATTTGGACATTGCCGGATTTGGACATTACCGGATTTGGACACTGCTAGATTTGGACATTGCTGGATTTGGACACTGCTAGAATTGGACATTACCGGATTTGGACACTGCTAGATTTGGACATTGCCGGATTTGGACACTGCTAGATTTGGACATTGCCGGATTTGTACACTGCTAGATTTGAATATTGCCGGATTTTGAACAAAGAAGACACAAACAATAGACTGCACAATTCAGGTGCATACTACAGTAACAATTAATTAAAATGAAGCAAATAGCTGACTCCTAGAAACTGAAACACAAATTCGAGTACATTTCAAACTGTTTCACCAAGGTAAGCGTAGGGCAACGACGATTTCTTTGTTACTGTAGTATGCACCTGACGAGATACAGCGAAATATGCCAGGCAATAAATTGTGCAGTCTATTGTTTGTGTCTTCTTTGTTCAAATTCACATCGAGGAAACATCGCTTTGATTGCCGGATTTGTTTAGAGCCTCACAACATGCACAGGCCTAAGAAAATTCCTACTTTTTCTCCTTCTAAAAAGCAAAAACTGTCTCGTTATACAAGGGAGCTGAATGGTCTTAGATCACGAGGCAGACCAAGAAGACGATGGAGAGATAATGTCAATAGAGACCAGTAAACCTGTAATTTCTCCCGGTGAAAAGAGAAGGCCAACCAGAGAGATGAGTGGGGGCGGATGATATCTGCAGCAATGAAATTTATTGGCTCGGAATGCTGAAGAATACATTTACTTTATGTGGTTTTGCAAATGCATTCTTAAATTTTTCTTTTAATAACAACTGCATATATGTAAAGGGCGTATATATTTTACAGTTTTCTGAAACATGCTGGCGTAAGCGAAAAAGGTGGGTGGCTCAGGTCTTTATCGGGTCTAAATACGGTCCTTGTAGTGGGTCCTTTCTGTACTACCATGTATGCTGTGTCTGATATTCTTCTTCTTCTTCTTCGCGTTCACCAGCTGTACACTCTGGCAGAAAGTTCTGGTTGATCGTCCACTACTGAACTGCAGTCCTGCTACAGAACCTGAGTGTTGCGTGTGCATCAGTTTTACAGATCTCATTCTCTTGAATACAGACTGTTGGTCCCTTGTCTCTCCGGCAGATGCACTCTGACTTCAAAGGAAGCTCCCCAATTAGTCGACTCTTACGACATGCTTTTGGGGAGGCAGTGGGTGTATTTTTGTTTTCCCCACAATGGGGCCCCGGAACCCATACAGGGGTGTCTGATTTATATATATATACATACACACAAACACAGAAAGAGAGAGAGAGAGAGAGAGAGAGAGAGAGAGAGAGAGAGAGAGAGAGAGAGAGAGAGAGAGAGAGAGAGATTTAAAAAAATACAACCGTAAGACTATGTCCAGCATGCTGGGGTTAGCTGCTAGCTTTAAAGAGTAGAAAAAAATCCCCGAATTCACACAACGATAATGAGAAAGATATCTAGTCCTCTCCAACTCACAAAACCGTGACCAACTCACAATACCGTGACCAACTCACAATACCGTGACCAACTCACAATACCGTGACCAACTCACAATACCGTGACCAACTCACAGCACCGTGACCAACTCACAATACCGTGACCAACTCATAATACCGCGACCAACTCATAATACCGCGACCAACTCACAATACCGTGACCAACTCACAATACCGTGACCAACTCACAATACCGTGACCAACTCACAATACCGTGACCAACTCACAGCACCGTGACCAACTCACAGCACCGTGACCAACTCACAATACCGTGACCAACTCTATACAAAATATCGTGTTCTCTTCTACTGATATTGACATCCTATGGTCCATTTTACCTCCCCCCCCCCCCCTCCAGTCGCGCTGACTGTCCAGGACTGCAGGCTGGAAGTTTGAGACCCAGTGACTCAAGCAACCACTATTCTGATGTCAGTCCATCAAGCATTAACCGTAGATACCCCGTTGTTCAACCAGCCAAAACAGTTACTTTGTAGCACCCAAAAGGCTACAGGAAGTAACCTGCAGGCAAATGTGGGCTGAATGCAAACGTTTTCTAACTGCCCAGAGAGTGGCTAATTCTTCTCATAGCTAGGCACCCAGAGCACGAGTACCGTCGCCCACAGTTAGACATCAATCATATACTCTACAGTGCCTTCAAAAACTCATGCCCTCACACTCAAAGATATTATGTAGGGATAGAGAGGCATCTTTTGCATGTGACCTTAGGTTTGCCATATCTATATAATTCTATAATTTACAATTGCACAGATGCTGCTGCTTTCTTAAAGCGGCTAAATTCTTTAATCTTTGCTTGACCAATAATTTATGTACCCTAAAAACTAGAATATACACTAACTGACACACGTGTGGAAATTTTTTGGACATCAGTTCACATGTGCAACGAAGCGTGGCCACTATTTTAACAACATATTCCCTACTCAATGAAAGATCGGCGATTCAGTGGAGTTTATGCAGCAGATGACCGCCTGAGATTATAACGAAAATGAAAGACGTACAATTTCTGTTTCGAAAAGTTCCTCTAACTCAGTTTACTCAAGTTACTGTAAGCATGCTGACTGTAAGCGTCAAATCGGTGTCTTTCATATATTGCAAAAAAAGCAAAATAAAAACTTGATGTACGTTTATATCGGGGACACACATTCTCAAAAAGGACATTATTATTTACAGGCTGCCAAATGTCCACAGCTTTTACCAAACAGTTATTGAGTTACAGGGTTTTAAAGTTGGACAAGACTTCAGGAACGGACTTTAGTGTCAGACGGTTGATATCATGGCATTTATTTTACTAGAATTACATCGTATTTGTCGAATCCAATCTTCTAGAATTAAAGAAGATATTTTCTCCTCCCACGTGATCATGTATCATGTTGTATAAGGTTGCACAGCGGAGAGAATTGACTATGAAATGTATCCTTACGTCCTTTTTAGGATGAAATTTTTTGTTATTTGAAGCCCCACCCTGGCTTTTGCCAGGGGCCGCAATATAGGCAGGCCATAAATATGGCCAATTGTCTGAACGCGATTTCTGGGACCTTTCCACGGTGATCCTCCTCCACATAGTGGCACTTTGTGTCATCGGGTGTTTATCGCTTGTGCGATGTCCTGGTGTGGTAGAAAGCCAGTCAATCAGTCAGAGAATTGACTTGACTGCATCAAGTTTTATACCATACAGCTTGGTGTCTCTCCGCAGAGCGCCACACACGGTACGAGCTCCGTAGCTGCAGCGACGATACCTCGGGGATCTCCATAAAAATTAAACTCAGTAAGAAAATATTTCAATGAATGAATGACTTGAAAAAGGGTGCGATAGAGTGGAACTGTAAAATTACTACACGTGCGTGCGTAAGTGAGTGAGTGAGTGACACACAAGCAAGGTGGGTGTACTGACCTAATTCTCCAGTGGTGACTTCGACCGGCCGACTCGGCCTACTCTGGCCCATGCTGTTGACCGCCATCACTTGGAATATATAGGTAGTGTGCGGCTTCAGGTTGTTGACCGTGTACACGGGCCGAGTGATGCCTGTCTCTTCTCGGATACGCTGATACTGGCCTCGTGGTTGATAGACGACCGTGTAGGAGCGGATCGGCTCCGACCAGCTTGTGTCTTGATCCCAGCGAAGCGTCACGGAAGTGGCTGTGACGTCCGACCACGTCAGACCCGTGGGCGGCTGTGGCACGGCTGATGATACAGACGAGGCAGGCAGGGCCAACAGGAGAGACAGGGAAAAGAAAAGCATATGAAGTAAAACACTGTTAGAACAATCAGAGCTAAAAAGCATCACACAGTTGATTTGTCTGTCACGGTGTTCTGTGGTAGCCATGACTGTAGCTTCACTTGACCATATGAAAACAAGTGATCCAAATCCTGGAGTTGCCTCAGCTTGTTGGGAATCTAAACATCGTACCAGATCGTAGAATCCTGCTTAGATTGACTCGGTATCCACATTTCATCTGAGGACTGGCTGGGTGCTATCCACGTGAATGGTGGATAATTCGCTCTGCAGTTATCATTAAACTTGTCCTATCCACAGTTCGGCAATAAAACGTGGTCCTATCTAAAACTTCGGCACAAAAGCCTGCTGTCCTATCGGCCACTTTGGCAAGAGAGAGTGACAAACCTCTCTAAATTCTCACATGTAACAACTGAAAGTGAATCAGCACACCTGATTGCTATGTACGAGCGGACACAATCAACGTCATTATTTTATCCGAAAGCTAATCATTGCATAACAAGATAATTCATCTTAAGATCTAAGCCACTACAATCTATTATCTAACGCCCATCGGATATACTTTCAAAATAAAACCAAATTTTTTTCACTTAACATAAACAATCATTATGCGCTAAACCGTCCCATTGTCTAAATCTGCACAATAAACGTCTTAAACTGAGTTATAACTGAGAAATCCAGGTTATTAAACTAAACTATTGTGTGTTCAACAACAAAATATAATAGGCACAACACCGAATGCTTCCAAAAACAACATTATGTTTAAAAAAAACTTAAAAAAAAAAAAAAAAGCTCATTGATAAAATTCCAATGCTGTGCTCAATATAAGCGACAATATCAAAGGCATAAATCTAAAACAGGTGAGGATACACTACAATTACTGTGCTGTTAGGGGGAAAATGCAGCACATGGTGTTGGGGCCAACGGCTGAAGCCATTAGCTAACAGACATTACACTGATTCTCTGTCCATGTTAGTGTTTCCCATAGATAGCAGGACAGGTTACGAGAGAGGGAGTAGAAGAGACGTAACAGGGTCCTTTAGCAGAGGCTAAAAGGGCATATTGTGTTGTGAGTCTCTCTATGAGAGGCTGAAGAAGATTTTAGATGAGAATTGAGACGACTAAAAAGAACAAAGAAAATAGAGTGATAAAACGCAACTGCAGCACACACTACATGAGTCACTGGAGTATAAAGTAGAGTCATCAGGATAGACATTGCTTGACTCAGTAGAAGAGTCAGTGCAACAAAACACTAGCGGAGACACTAAACCAACAGAGAAGACACAAGGAGACAGTAGAAGAGTAACTAACTAATCAATAGAGTGAACACGAGAGGAGACACTAAAGAAAATAGTAGAGGAGACACTAAAGAAAACAGTAAAGGAGACACAAGGAGACAGTAGAAGAGTAACTAACTAATCAATAGAGTG
>CAJHNH020000114.1:520000-553832 GCA_905116865.2 Candidula unifasciata | reverse complement strand
TATTAAATTTCTACAATAAATCTAGTACCATTCTCTATATGAACTTTCTTCAATACATCTAGTGCCATTCTCTATTCTGACTTTCTACAATAAATCTAGTACCATTCTCTATATTAACTTTCTACAATAAATCTAGTACCACTCTCTATAATAACTTTCTACAATAAATCTAGTACCACTCTCTATATTAACTTTCTACAATAAATGTAGTACCACTCTCTATATTAACTTTCTACAATAAATCTAGTACTATTCTCTATATTAACTTTCTACAATAAATATAGTATCACTGTGTATATTAACTTTCTACAATAAATCTAGTACCATTCTCTATATTAAATTTCTACAATAAATCTAGCACCACTCTCTGTACTGATTTTCTACAATAAATCTAGTACCATTCCCTATATTAACTTTCTAAAATCAATCTAGTACCATTCTCTATATTAACTGTCTACAATAAATCTAGTACCAATCTCTATACTGACTTCCTACAATAAATCTACTACCGTTCTTTACATGTATAACCAGTCTACTATAAATACAGTTTAACCGTCCATATTAACAACTCAACACTACATACGTTCGCCGTCTTCTTCATATTGTTTCATTCATCAATACATTTACTACCATTCTTAACTGTATTAGCTGCCTCAAAAACTAGCACCATTCATTGAATTAACGTTCTTCAACAACAACAAAACCGCTGTCCATGTTAAACTTCTTATATATATAGATATATATATATATATATATATATATATATATATCTCTATATATTATATGATATATATATATATATAGACAGAGATGACACTTAATTCTTTAACAGCGAATTTTAACAAAAATTACCACCAATCCATAAATTAACTAACTTTCTAAAATAGATTTAGCACCATTCCGTCTACTGAAAAAATCGCTCTGTGTCAGATCTAGAAAAAAATATAAAATGTGATAATCCTTATTCTCAGGAAATATATTTCAGCAGCAAAAAACTGCCTGTGGTAGACAAAGAACATATTCCGACAGGCGACTGTAGTATAGGCTAACAGAGGACTTGTGTGGTTCTTACAGCCGATTCTCTCGCGGACACATACACACTAAGGTTCTCAAAACACTGGGGAATTTTGCGCGAATGAGAAACACCTGCCACGTCCATCGGAGGAAGGCACTGACGCTACTAAATGACGAGGACGTATCCGGGCAACATTTGCCGAGTGCGTCTAGGCGAGTGCTGCGTTGAAGGCACCGTTCCCTGGTCGGAGCTGTAAGTTAATGTGAGATATGCTGCAGTCTTGGGAAGTAGCAGCAAAATGACTCTCCCGCGCGCACGAACCGTAGCTGAGCTGTAACTAACGGCTCAGTGTTGTGAAGGTGCGTCCTAGGCCAAAGTCACGGCCTATGAACACATGTGCGCGTTGGACGGCAGGATAAATGCACGTTTCACGTGGTGGCTAGATTACCCACTTTGCGCGTGGGAAACTAGTGGTTGCTACCAAACCAATATGTCACAAGGTGTTTCTATGACAATTATCCCCATTACTATTATTATCATTTGTGTCACAGAATGCGGCTTAGTTAAGTATCACAGTCGGCAAACATGTACAGAGATTTCAACAGCGGTCTGTGTATTAATGTTTAAACCCAAGGCACTAGTCACTGATGTATTATCACAGCAAGATAATATGTCACATAGCCGCCACAGTTCTTGTCAAACTATACTAGTACACACAATCAGTGTGTGTGTGTGTGTGTAATATATATATATATATATATATATATATATATATATATATATATATATATATATATATATATATATATATATATATATACATACACACATATATGTAAAACAATGTATTGATTAGCACTTATAGAAAGAAGTAGAAAGATAGGTGGACACACTAGACAACATAAACAAAGAAAGCTATAGTTACCGTGCCGGGAATCGAACCTGTCACCTCCAAATGGCGTGTGCGCCTCGCTATGGAAACACGTGTACTACGACCAAGATCAACTAGGCACTCCTAAAAATGGGTGTTTTCACCGGTCATGTCTATCGTACAGCTTGAAATCTACAACTATGGAAGATCGACAGAATTTATCTCAAACCACTGAAATGGCACCACAGGTTACAGAAACGTATATTATCCAAGCATAGGTCGAATAAGAAACACAGCAAAAATTTACGAACGCAGTAGACCGTGATGCTTTGTATAGAATACACAGATATTTAAAAGAGAGATTTAACTGGTAACCAGTAGTCAGAGATTACACGTCCCTACCCATTCAAGACTGCAGGTGACATCCGGCTGCTGCTGACCTAGTTATAACTTGTGTGGAAGCCGAACCGGGCACCTGGGATCAGCCATCCTGAATCAGATTTATTGTTCAATCTCAGGACAGTATGTAAACCTGCACGGAGCTGTCCGGAGGGGACAGATCTATCGATCAATCGACTATTAGTCAGGTTCACGGACTCCTGTCCCCGCTATGAATGACGTTCCATATATGGTGCCAATCTGGTATTTCTCGCCACGCCTATATTTCTCTAGTCATATCCCCTTACCCATTATAGGCTAAGTCGACTAATTCTCAGACTACACGGTTATTTATCCAACACAGGGACAGAAAAACAACTGGTGGTGTTTCGTTGATTCTAAGAGCATTCATAATCACTCACGGCTGCGAAGAAAACGACCCACGGCTGCTGTACGGTAAGAAACCTCCAGACCTTCTGCACTCCGGCTTCTGAAAGACATCTCGTTCTTCCACCTCTCTCTCTCTCTCTCTCTCTCTCTCTCTTGCTCTATACTGTATCTGCCGCTTACGCACACACACACATGCACACACATTGTCTGGCAACGTCTCCTTGGTATCTCGACCCAGGCACCAATGAATTCCCTCCTGCTGTATGATGTTACAAGTATATTATCATGCCTCAGTGGGTCCTAGGGCCTTCCTTGTGTTAGGCGGATATAATAACCACAAAGTTGATCACATCCTCCTAACACGGGGAAGTTCCTGGGTTCCAGCCCCAAGTGGAATATTCTAGAGGGGTCTCCGTGGCGAGGTGGTCGAGCAGTTTGTCTTGCGCTCTGAAGGTTATGGGTTCGTGTTATGGCTGCGTCGCTCGGTTCAGGGGTGGCATTTTTATCAGATTCACTGGGATCGTCGTCTGAGTTACCGGCTTCGTGTTATGTGCGACGCTTTCGAAGGGCGGCTAGCCGTTCTTCGGAGAGAGACCATGCCATATGACGCAAAACCAGATGCAATGAAGTCGATCGCCGCAACTTTTTTTTTTTTTTTTTTTTTAAATAAAAAAATAAATAAATAGCTTCTAGCCTAAGATTACTTCAAGCATACTACACACGACAATCTTCTGTTTCGCCATGCATTGATTCATTCACTGACATCTATTCATTCTTGCATTTATTCGTGCATTTACTTGTCCATTCCTGACATTTTTCCACCTGTCCATCTCTCTATTTACTGCTTTGACCTTCGCCTCACATCCCACCCCTTCCCCCAAATGGCAATGACAGATCTTTACAGAGCCAAGAAAGCATTGCGCACGGCTAATTTGGCTTCATCCAAGCTGGTTTCTGAACGCGTTTATAGAAAGCAGGCTCTGCAACACAGATGGATACGGTCGTTTGCAAGTGAGTTAAAAGAACACTCTCTTTAGTAACCTAGCTCCGGTAGCTGCAAGTCCTTTGTCAGATCTCGGACCATCTGAACACTCATACACCCGACCTAAAGAGATGGCAGACCAGCAAACAATTTATGTACTAACCTAACTCTGGTAACTCCAAGTCTTTTGTCACTCCCGGACCATCTAAATACCCATACACCCGAATGAAAGAGAGGGCAAACTTCTACAGGAAACTCAAGCAGCCAACTAACTGTGCATGAGTTTAGTTCACACAGATGCTTATCCAGAACTGAAAGGCACTGGCTTAATCAACCTGATAGTGCTATCGTTGAATTACTTCTAGGTGTCAGCTTTATCGTGTACGGATCGTTGAGATCAAACCCCCGAGAGAATATATCATTTTGACTTGATGATACGTCTGCAGGTGAGTTGTTTGAACTGTGAAGATACGGTGCTCACTTCTAGAGTGCCATGTTTTACTACTGAACTCTTGAACTGTGAAGATACGGTGCTCACTTCTAGTATGTCCTGTTTTACTACTGAACTCCTGAACTGTGAAGATACGGTGCTCACTTCTAGTATGTCATGTTTTACTACTGAACTACTGAACTGTGAAGATACTGTGCTCACTTCTAGTATGCCCTGTTTTACTACTGAACTACTGAACTGTGAAGATACGGTGCTCACTTCTAGAGTGCCATGTTTTACTACTGAACTCTTGAACTGTGAAGATACGGTGCTCACTTCTAGTATTCCGTGTTTTACTACTGAACTCCTGAACTGTGAAGATACGGTGCTCACTTCTAGTATGCCCTGTTTTACTACTGAACTACTGAACTGTGAAGATACGGTGCTCACTTCTAGTATGCCCTGTTTTACTACTGAACTGTGAAGATAGGGTGCTCACTTCTAGTATGCCCTGTTTTACTACTGAACTACTGAACTGTGAAGATACGGTGCTCACTTCTAGTATGCCATGTTTTACTACTGAACTCCTGAACTGTGAAGATACGGTGCTCACTTCTAGTATGCCCTGTTTTACTACTGAACTACTAAACTGTGAAGATACGGTGCTCACTTCTAGAATGCCCTGTTTTACTACTGAACTGTGAAGATAGGGTGCTCACTTCTAGTATGCCCTGTTTTACTACTGAACTACTGAACTGTGAAGATACGGTGCTCACTTCTAGTATGCCCTGTTTTACTACTGAACTACTGAACTGTGAAGATACGGTGCTCACTTCTAGTATGTCATGTTTTACTACTGAACTCCTGAACTGTGAAGATACTGTGCTCACTTCTAGTATGTCATGTTTTACTACTGAACTACTGAACTGTGAAGCTACGGTGCTCACTTCTAGTATTCCATGTTTTACTACTGAACCCATGAACTGTGAAGATACGGTGCTCACTTCTAGTATTCCATGTTTTACTACTAAACTACTGAACTGTGAAGATACTGTGCTCACTTCTAGTATGTCATGTTTTACTACTGAACTGAACTGTGAAGATACGGTGCTCACTTCTAGTATGCCATGTTTTACTACTGAACCCCTGAACTGATAATGTAGAGAACATTTCGAATCGAAAGGATAAACGACACACTGGAGCAGTAGCGCCCCCACAAAGAAATCATGACGGCCCCCTTATAATTTCTGGGGCTGGACGGGGAAAATGAGGGGAGGGCGGGGGAAGGGGCTGAAGTATTTAAGTTTATAATAAAAATAATAATGTGCCGAAATGTGAAATTATTAAACACATAGTTAAAAAGAAAATGTCTATAAATGGTAAAAGGGGGGGGGGGTGTCCCTGCTAAGATCCCTTGGAAATATTCGGGGGGGGGGGGGGAGGCTACAAACTTACTGGGGCAGGGCTCTTTGTGCCTTAAAGAATCCGATTGTACTTCTCGGAACACTTTGTGGTACCTATAGCCTGACTCAATCGTAGAGTCGCCTGAGTGTGGATTCGAACCAATGAAAGTGAAGAAAGTGACTAAAGGTTAACATGTATTAGGTCACGATGTGAAGACTTTCTTCTACGTTTCAAATGGAAAACGCAAGCTTCAAACATGGGAAAAGACTATTGCACGACAGTAATGACAATGTCCACTACTGCACGACAGTAATAACAATGTCCACTATTGCACGATAGTAATGACAATGTCCACTATTGCACGACAGTAATGACAATGTCCACTATTGCACGATAGTAATGACAATGTTCAATATTGCACGATAGTAATGACAATGTCCACTATTGCACGATAGTAATGACAATGTCCACTATTGCACGACAGTAATGACAATGTCCACTATTGCACGACAGTAATGACAATGTCCACTATTGCACGACAGTAATGACAATGTCCACTATTGCACGACAGTAATGGCAATGTCCACTATTGCACGACAGTAATGGCAATGTCCACTATTGCACGATAGTAATGACAATGTCTACTATTGCACGACAGTGATTACAATGTCCACTATTGCACGACGGTAATGACAATGTCCACTATTGCACGACAGTAATGGCAATGTCCACCATTGCACGACAGTAATGACAATGTCCACTATTGCACGATAGTAATGACAATGTCCATCCAGCAGTCGTTTCCTATGGCTCGATGGACCCTAGAATCGTATTGGTAGAAAGAATCATCCTGTCTCCATTTATCATAGAACCGACTACACTGTGTGGGCAGGCAAACGTACCTGACGTCACGTACGAGGGCTACCTGCAATCTACAACACAGGTGTGCCCCCCCCCCCCCCCCCCCCCCCTCTTTCAGTCTCGTGTCTTGTTTCTGTGGACAGAAACACAGGGGAACGTGCCTGAAATCTTTACTTGAAATGATCTCTTGACTTGCAGTCAGTCAGATGAAAGCCCAGTAATTGAAGCAATATCTCATGGAAAATGTGAAATGAATGAGAAAGAGAAGAGTAGTAGGAGAAGGGGAAGAACAAGAAGGAGATAAAAGAAGGAGCTGGTTATTGGAAAGAAAGAAAAAAGGATAAAAACTGAAGAAAGCAAATAGATAGAATGAAGAAGATGTTATTCAACACATAAAATCTCTCCTGACATTTAGAAACAGTAAGAATGATCTTTGCGCTCTCACATTTCTGATGTAATCTGTGGGGAAAAACATAACGGACATTGAATGCACATATGAACACCAATAGTGAACGGAGAAAAGAACAGCTAGAGTATGGACAAGGAAAGGAAACGAACGAAATAGTTTGATGAAGATGTGTTATCGGTGTGAAGAAAGCAGGCGGTATTTATCTGATTCTTCGTGATGATAACTTAATGCAGCCATTTATCAACTTTTTTTTCCCCCCGTGACGGCGGATGTTGCTGACAGATAACTCAGCTATCAAAATACACGCATGCACAAGTGGGATGGCTGCACTCGTCAAGGTAAACATGCATCTTTATATGAGGGGATGCTGCGTCAACTTGCGCCTCAGGAAAACATGTGTGAAGTGTGACAGAAAAGGTACTGTTACGGTTGAGGTGTGGCGGAACCAATACTCAAGTCCTTCAGACGGACAGGAAAATGGATTAACAGATGATAATGTGGTTAGAACTTAACTAAACTAAAATTAATTCAAAACATAATGAAATAATTAGACCAACAAACAACTAACGGATTTTACAGTGGCTGCCACGATGGTCAGACAATGACCAATCACTGGTCTAGTCCTGTCGCTAGATAATTAACCAACATACTATTATACAATCAACGGCTACTGGACAGGTCATACTGACAGACAGACTGTTAACAAATGATAGGGTGGTGGCACTGACAGACTACTTACTAGCGGGTACTGCAGAGGTTAGCCCACCGAACTGTATACAATCAATGTTTTGTGGATAAGAGAATTAACATATATTGTATTAGGTTCTTGAATTGTATACGACTACATCACGTCGATTGCGAGATTAGGTAGGGAATCCCTAGGTATTGCAAGGAGTTTCCCTGGACTGTACCATATTATAGGAGGGGAGGGGGGTGTTAGAGTTAGCGGTATCGTTAAATCTTTAGCGAATACTACTCAGCCTTACCTAAACCTCCCTATACTATGGGACGTTCTGGGGATTCCCCTACCAAATCTCGAAGCCAATGTGATGCGGTCGTATAAAAAAAATTTAAGAACATATTGTTGTTTGAATGCTCAAAGGCAACTAACAAGTACATGATGATGTGTGTGTTGATTTGTTTCCCGTGTCGTCGTTGCTAGTGGGGTAGGGTAAATTTATTCTATATTTTAAACAGCGCTTATGTATTAATTATACTATTGAGTGATCAGCACCTGTGGCTTAGGCGTTGCAAACCAGCTCCGTAATGCCGATGTGCCGGGTTCGATCCGAGCTGCGGACGATTTGTCTTGCGTTGATCTGGGCTGTGGTAACGAGAGCTGACCGCCCAGAAAGCAATGACAAACTACTTAGTTAGTTAGTCTTTCCTCTTGTGTCGAGTGCGGCACACAGGGCAGAGGTCATGACTCTCCATGCATGGCGGTTCGTTGCTATCTGTTGCAGGTCTTGGATGTTTGAGAGGCCCATGAGCGAGCCTTCCCTGATGATAGTTCTACGTAGGGTTTCCCTTGGTCTTCCACGAGATCTTTTCCCCTGTGGTGTCCAAATGAGGGCTTGGTAAGGAAGTCTTGATTTATCCATTCTAAGGGCGTGTGGCCGACATAGTTCCAGCGGCGTTTTCGTATAAAATTAGACACATACTCTTGCCTGGATTCTTGCCTTATTTGTGTATTGGTTCGGAAATCTGACCATTTGAAATTTAATATTCTTCTAAGGCATTTATTTTCAAAACTGTCTAATTTTGTGTCTAAAGTTTTCGTTGATTTCTAGCTCTCGCATCCATAGGTTAATACTGGAATCACACAAGAATTGAAGATCTTGAGTTTTGTGTGTTTGCTAAGTGTCTTTGATTTCCAGATGTTGGACAGTTTATTGAAGGCACTAGATGCCAGTGCTATTCTAAATGGTATTTCTGGTGCGGTATTTCCTGTAGATGACATCTTGCTCCCTAGATAAAAAACAAACTACTAAACGTAAAATTTGCCTAGAAAAACTACATTATCCCAACCCTGGTTACGCCTTATTGGCCAACCCCTCCCTCCCTCTTTAGACACTCAGTATACACTGTTGTGTCTGTGGGCGTCTACTCCGCCCATTTCCTGGGTATACTGACCACGTTTTTCGCTCCCCGTCAGCGCGTTAGTGATATATAGGCTAGTACCAGTCCCTGACATCCTCTTGAACGAAGTTTTTCGCCAGGGACACATATGAGTATCATTTATTGTGTACATTAAAGTCCCATGTAGTCACTTTATAGTTAGGGCATATTTGTGTATGTGTACTGTGTTGTTCTTTATGTGCTGATAGAGGCTAATCGCCGCAACGTCCTTTGTTTGATTATTGTGATCGATTTTGTAAAGCTAGCAGAAACTGTTTGTTCTTTCTTACCAACTTTTTCTCCTCCCTATAATTCCCTACCCATTTAAATCCCCAAAATGCTGGGGTTGGTTCTGCAACGTTATGTAAAGGATACGCAACTAACTAAAGGTTGACTACTTGTGTTTATGTGTGTGTGTGTGTGTGTACGTATGTATATGTACGTGCATATGTGTGCGCGCGTGAGTAAGTAAACAAAACTGTTTAATGATACCATTTGAGAAGGAAGACAGGAAATCAATGTACTAACCATTCGTGCGTGCGCGTTGAGTGTGCAGGTGGGTATTGTTGTGAAACTCTCAAGTGATTTAGTCACGTGTAAATAAAGATGCCTTTCCAACATCTAAAACTATATTAAAACATTACCAGCCCAGCAAGGAAACAATGTCAACTATAATTGTGCAAGGCAGCTCCAGTAATTGCCTGTTTCCATTCCACCAACTGGTATCTTGGGCACCGGTGATTCTCCAACGGTGTGTCAATATCCCCTGATAAAGGTAGAACGTGTGTTTCCTTGGGCAGGACTGATCTCCGTGTATCCGTTCTCACTTTGGCAGTGAGTTGGTCATCACATACAGAAAGTAGTCAGTCCTATCTCGCTTCCCATATAATCGTTTCCACGATAGTTTTGAACTGTGAATACTACAGGACTATCTGTGGTCGAAGTTATATATTGTAAACAAGAAAAAGGCCCTTTGACACGTCTTCGGGTGTATTAGGCATACGGGGCTAGACCTATACTGTACCAATCGGCACTCACTAACTGATGTGGTCAACATAAGACCGGCAGCCTTTACTTCCCACACTATACCTGATACCCACTCAAGGCTGGGTCAACTTGGGAGTCATTTAAAAAGAAAGTCCAGACCTGAACCCACGACCTTCCTGTGGGCAGGCAAGCGTCGGCCACGGCGTGACTTCGCTCACACAATCTGTTCTATTTGGGAGACTATTTTAATATAGCATGTTACAAGAATCTACTGATTTAAACGTAGAGAGAAATGTGTAAATCATCTATAAGTAAACTATTTTCACATTTATCAATCAATCAGTCAGCATGTCTTACGCAGAACGTCGCTCTCTTCCCTGCGAGATTCAAAGTATCTCTTTCTCTAGCCAATTCTCCAACCCTTTGTGATTTCATTAATTGTAAACAATCTTGACCAGTGGTGTTCAACCTTTTTTTCAGGTCAGGCACCCTCCTTTTAGTTTTCTTGTTTATGGCAAGACCACACACATTCCACCTAAGTAATGAGCCAGACAATAAACCATTGAGTATATGTACTGTAAGATTCCCCTTTCGCCCGCCCTCACCCAGTATATGGCACAATGTGGGGAGACACGATTTAGTCAGAGTGTGTTCTTAATGAAGAAGAAGAAGAAGAAGAAGAAGAAGAAGAAGAAGAAAAAGAAGAAGAAGAAGAAGAAGAAGAAGAAGAAGAAGAAGAAGAAGAAGAAGAAGAAAAAGAAGAAAGAAGAAAGAAGAAAGAAGAAGAAGAAGAAGAAGAAGAAGAAGAAGAAGAAGAAGAAGAAGAAGAAGAAGAGGAAGAAGAAGATAAAAAAAAGAAGAAGAAAAAGAAGAAGAAGAAGAAGAAGAAGAAGAAGAAGAGGAAGAAGAAGATAAAAAGAAGAAGAAGAAGAAGAAAAAGAAGAAGAAGAAGAGGAAGAAGAAGATACAAAAAAGAAGAAGAAAAAGAAGAAGAAGAAGAAGAAGAAGAAGAAGAAGAAGAAGAAGAAGAAGAAGAAGAAGAAGAAGAAGAAGAGAAGGGGAAAAAATTTTAAAAAAAAGAAAAGAAGTCAGTTATTCTCGCAGAACTGAGTCCTCTTGTGTCTAGTCAATGTGAATGGCTTCAGTGTTTGAGAACCTCTGCAAAGATTTCCCAGCAAACGTGGCTATAACGTTAGAACAGTGAAACAAGCGGTTCCAAACGTTGTTTTCAGCAGTCATTAATAAAACCAGCAGTGTATGTACACATACGGCTCCATACCACCTGTCCTTGACAAACCACTGAGAAAGTAACGTTACCACTCGTGGCATCTTCAAGGCGTGGCGCTTCAGCTTGAGTAAACATTGTTCCAACACTGAAAGACTGTGACGCCGTTCTGACACGCAAGACATAACACAGACTCAAACCACACGCTACTTCTGTTGGTTGGCATTCTTGTGCGAAACGTGTGAGCAAATTAAAAATCATGTAAGGTAAAAGACCCTTTTTGCACGCCTTACAGCACAGCTAGATCTATATTTTATAGACCAATTGGCAGTTGGTGGGTGATGCTGTCAACACCACACCGGCCGTCTTTACTTCCCATGACTTTAAGGCTGGGTCGACTTGGAAGCCAACAAAACTCCTGCTCCGTTAGTTTTTGAACCCACGACATCGCATCCGGAAGCGGGCGTCTAGCCGCTATTACACAGCGGCCCCCAAAAGGTCAGGTAGACTTATGTATTTTGATTACCGAGCGATGTACAGTATCCAGTTACTCATGTTGATAATGCCGCCAATGTTGTATAAGATTTATCCAGAACTGTTGGAAGAAACTACAAGAGGGGGGGGGGGGAAGCTTGTGTTCATTATCATCTCACCTACTCCCATGGCCGTCCAAAGGCGGGAACAAATGATATCCCAGAGAGCATCCAACTGTTACGCTCTAATGGATGGCTGTTTTGGTATTGCAGTAACTCATCTGTCGACAGTGACAGTGTACCAACAAACAGCTGGAGACAACGTGGGAACCTCATTAGCCACAAGGAGCTAAGGAGATGGACCTGTGTGGTGTTTCTGCGCTATGTAAATCACTGCGCGCTCCGTCTGCCAGTGTTTTTCTCATCTGTAGCCAAAATGAGTTTGTTTTACGCAGCAGTCGAAGAACTGAAATTTGCGAACGTGTGGTTTATCCCTTCAGGGCTGCTGCCTCAAAAGACTGCCACCCTGAGATCAATTATCTCAGTCTGGATGGCTGACCAAGAGGCCCTGAACATTTGAGAGTGTAAGGCTTAAGAAATAAAAAGACATGGTCGCAAGCGAACAGAACAAGCCCAGATATCTGGTTCAATCTCCAAGGAAGTTTTAAATATGGCAGCCGTACCGGCTACACCAGCCGAGTGTAGCATCAAGTCCTGTGTGGGTAAGGGTATATCAGTGAACTGTGAAACTGGACAGATTGTGTACTGTCTTATGTATAGAAAGTATCGCTAAATATAATACAAAATGTGACTAGAAAGCTTAACGGAGGAAATGGAAAAGACGCACACAAACAAAACCAATTGTTTCGACCGAGGTCTTTATCAACGGAGTACTAAATGCAGCACAAACTGTGACTAGAATCATCTTTTCACATACAGCTTCTTATTTTTTTCGTTTCGTATTATAGCCTTGATATTTATACTTTTCCCCTCATTCCGTACTTCTTGGTTTCATATTGACCTTGTTTATGTTTTCAATTAGCTCTGTTGTTTTGCCCGTTTAGTTTTCTAGCTACAGTTGGTGCTGTAGTTAGCACACCGTTGATAAAGATCTCGGTCGAAACGTTGTGTTGTGTTTCTGTGCATCTTTTCCATTCCCTGCGTTGAGATTGTTAGTCACATTTTGTGATATATTTGCATTTCTTGCAATCAGATCGACTGCCGTCGCCCCCCCCCCCCCTTTTTTTTTTACATTTGAGCCATCACTTTATATATAGTAGGTCTTGTATAGATTTCAGAAGCCTAACTTGGATGATGAAAACATGCATTGGTTACATCTCACTATGATGTGTAGCAGGCTTCGTTAGGAGCATAGAGGGCGTGTAGGTTAAGTATGTGAGCACAAGTTACAGATTTAGCAACATTGTGTATCCTAGCCAGCATTTATAAACACAACACGACTACAGGCGATGATACTAAAGTAGATGCCTCCAAATTAATAGCAACAATATTTAATAAAAACAAAGCAAAAGACGAGAAACAACCAGTGATTTGCACTGATGCGATATCTGTAAAATGTGCGCGCGCGCGCGTGTATATATATATATATATATATATATATATATATATATATATATATATATATATATATATATATATATATATATGTGTGTGTGTGTGTGTGTGTGTGTGTGTGTGTGTTTGGGGGTGAATTAAAATAGAAGTAACAAGCTTTACGTTAACAACCAAATCAGGCTTGACGGAATCAGTAACAGAAATTGCAAACATAAGACTGCCATCAGTGAGCAGATAAATAAGCTACTCCCAGAGTTCAACGTGTAAGAGCGGCAGACCGTTATTTACACCTGTCCTCCAATCAGCTGTTATATCCGCTCCAGATATTTGCCGCAACATTATCATCACATGCGTAGAAAGCAAAAACAAGACGCCACACTGCACAAGCAGTGATTCTGTTTCACGGGGCAATACTTGCTTGCATTCTCCCTGCAAATAGCCATGTATCTTTCAAGCTTTTGGCTGTCGTTGTGATTTTCTCTCTTCCGCTTCTAAAAAGCGTACTTCTTCGTTCCGTCGTGCAATGTGTATTCTATCGTTTCGTAGTGTAATGTGTATTCGATCGTTTCGTAGTGTAATGTGTATTCTATCGTTCCGTAGTGCAATGTTCATTCTATCGTCCTGTAGTGTAATGTGTGTTCTATCGTTCCGTAGTGTAATGTAACATCGTTCTGAAACCCGCCCGTCAGTGCCGGTTTGAAGATAGTGTTAAACACTTACTTAGGCGAACATCATAATTAAACTACATCCTACATGACTGTGACGAGAACTACACTGGCTGGCTGCTGAAGATTAGGGATAGAGCAGTTAGCTGAATATCCCGACTGGTGTCACTTCGTTTTTTAACTCAGTGAAACTCAAGGAACAAAATATCCGAAGTTACAATTCATAAATAATAGTTATTAGTATAGCAACCAAGACAGAATGTTTCAACACTGATATAGCTACAAAGTCGGCGTCTATGGCTTGGGCGTTGCCAGCGCGGTTTGCGATAAAGGGCTAGCAGGTTTCATTACAGACGAGGGAGATTTGGCAACAGACCATTTGGCGCTGATTTCGAAAAGGGGTTGGAGAGCCGAGCGTTGAGTAACAACGGCAAACTACTAAGCGTAAAACTGCCTAGTAAATCACACATGGCCAAAAATGGGTCGGTTCTGCAACGTCCGGTGAAGAATACTCAACTAACAACAGCCACCAAATGTGACGCGGAGACATTAAACAATTAGAAATCAGAAAAAAAAGGCCTTAAAGAATGAAACATATCACAACGGTACAGAAGAAAAAAAACATACTAACATCCTCAACGATCCTAACATCAAGAATGATTGGCCAACATGCAGCATCTTGTCTCCTAAACTGAAATACGTTAACCTTATCAAGCGCCACGGTGGATTGGAAATAATAATAACAGAACGCAGGGTGCCAGGAAAGAGAAGGAGCCGAACAGCACGAAAATAGGCATAGTATATAAGTGACACATTGGCTTTGAAAGTTCAGGAGCTGGGAAATCTGGTGAGAGACTGAGTATCTTTTAAACAGGCTTTGATAAGAGCGACGTTCTACAAAGGACCTGCTATATGATGATGACTACGAATATTGAGCTCCATACTGACGCAGACTACAGAAACCAGCTATGACAAAGAGATACTAACGTCACAGGTTCACTCGACATCAAGACCAGTGGCCGAGACGACAAGCATGAGGATGATTATCGCTCGGAACAGAAACAGTCGAAAAAACAAACGAACGAATGAACGAACGAAGGAACTATATTTTCAAGGAGTTGAAAGAACTGGGCAGGTCTGCCTAACATTCTGCCCTTCTGGTCTCACTCCTGTAAAACATTATTTCATTCATACATCTTTTGATACGAATATGGAACAACAGTAACAAATGACTTACACAGATTAAAGCCAAGAGGCAATGTTTTTGTTGTTGTTGTTGTTGAAACAGCGGTATATTGGGGTAGGAGGATGGAAAACAGGTTTAAGCAGCAAAGAAGAAATCAAACACAACCAGAACTAGATGGATACTCTAGAATTTCATAAAAGTATTTATTACTAGCAGACTTCACCTTCGTGGCCGAGCCTGTACTTGTGAAAAGATTGACTCACTATACAGACTTGAAACGAAAACCTTTCGGCACTCAGAAAGACATTTTTTTAGAGAAACGTCCATCGAACTATCTCTAGGAAAATGTAAAGTTAATATAGTAATATAACTGTTTGACAAAGTGGGGCAAACTGAACTGTGAGTTACAGAGGTAAATAACTAGCTTTGATATATTCACTCTTTGGTAAACGAAGCAGAAGCTGTAGAAGACTACAGGAAAAGAGAAAGGGATAAAGACAGAAGAAGAGAAGGAGAATCAGGAAAAAGATGAAGAGGAAAAGAAGAAGGAGAAAAGGGGTGATAGTTAGTGAAATACCACAGTAAAACATCCAAAAGCAAGAAGACTCGACTATAACGTAAATCTGTATTCACTTACAGTCTGGATACAAGGAATGCTGTGATTATTCAGGAAATTACACTGAAATATTCTATTGGAAGAGCTTTATTCCTTTGCCCCATACAACCGGAGAGGAAAAGTCAGCTACAAACAAACAGAACGAACAGACAGTTGGTCAGACACAAGAAAGTTGTCAGTCTAAGTTGATAATTCATGGATCAACCTCGCAGCGTTTGCAGACATTCAGTCAGAAAATACTCTATTCTCTCCGGTATCTCCCTCAGAAAATTCGTTGGCAGTTGTCGGAACAACACAGTTTTAGAACACAGATAAGCAGAAACGTCATTAAACATGTCTTTCGTTTGCAAGCCATCAGTGTCCTTAAAGAAGACAACTTCGAGAGATTCTTAAACTATCATGAAAAATACCGGCATATTCAACTGGCATGCAGTGTCTACACTGGAAAGTGGAAGACACCTTTCCAGGAAGGTTAGGGAAATCGTGGGAATCAGGGGCTGACTAATGTAATTTGCTTCACACAATACACAATGATATAACAGACACGGCGCATATCAATCAAAGAAACAGTCGAGTGACACAGAAAGAGAAGGCGAGCGACTAAATCAGACAATAATGGGGTGCACAAAGAAGTGGAAGAAAATGGTACAGTAAATAAAAAAGCTGTGGAAAAGCTGTGTCGAATAATAATAATAATAATAATAATAATAATAAATGTGACTGACATCTACAAAGGAATGTAGACAAATTAAAAACAATAATTTTAAATACAATAATAAATACACACCAGACGTTGCAAGTCTATGAAAAGTACAACAGATAAATGACAAACATGTGTGACGGTAGCAGAAAAAAAAAAAAACACACACACCTAACGCAGGACAACACAGAAGAAGGCAATGTTCTGGTAATAGAGCAAGTTACCACAGAGTCATGCCTTGTTGGGTAACACCGAGCCTGTCCTGTAACCGACAGACCTAGATTGTGTCCCCTGATGTGTCACCATCCTACACGTTCTGGTTGGTACCCGTGAGGTAAACACCGCTAGCCTTTAACGTATTAGGAATTATAGCGCTTTACACATACTATTTAAACCAACTTCAACTGGATGGGAGATGCAGTCAACAGCACATCGGTAGCCTTTGCCTCCAAGGATATTTCCTGGGATAAAGTTAAGGGAGCTCTTGAGATAAGACGACCTCGGCTGGGGTGAGTTTCTGTTGTGAAGAACAATGTGTTTATCCCAGGCTATTGTTGTTGCTTGAACTCCTAGATAAGAAGAATTTCTAATAAGAACTATTTCTTTTGTGCCCGGTGAGTTCTCCTCATCATGTGTGCACTGTAACAAATCCTGATCTAATTCCAACAGCTTCGGAACGGCAGAACACTACAACAGCAGCTCCTGTTTGGCATTATTTGGCAACTAATTTATATATATATATATAAAAACACGCAGGCACACACACACAGCCACCCACACACACGCACATGAGGCTCAGCTTTGTAAAGACACAACAAAACATTATGCTATGCGCTATAAACTGGTGGGTTACAATCACAAAAACAACAGTCTATGACAGGGTGACACAGCAAACAGTCAGTGCCCAATATGTACCGTCAATTACTGGTACTCTGCACGCGCTGCAATAAACGTTAACTAAAATACACACTGTGCTGTCTCCGCACTGGAGGTTGGCCGCAGTATGTCCACTGCCAATTGAAAGAACTTTACGTGCTGAGGCGACACTCTCTTCCAAAGTGCAACTCTCGTACCACTGTTTGAAAAGTACCATAGCGGTCTTTTTCTGAATCGGCCAGGGCGGGAATCGAACTGGGGTAAACGTTTAGAAATGCACTGTGAAACGACCTGCCTGAAGCCACAGAGACGCACTGTGGTTGTAGGTTACTGAACTGTAGGTCTAATGCAGCGACCACCAGAAGTTAGGATTTCAATCTGTGTCCCCAGACATAATCTGTTTCACCACCTTACTGGTGATTGTAATCCTGATCTTCTCTCGACCAGTCAGTCGCTCCTGGGAAAATGTAATCGCTTCAGTAATTAGTAAACCAGAAACAGAAGGTTTGCCACAAACAATATCGGTGTCGGAAGACAGGTATCGTCAGGAGAGCGTTAGTGAGGATCCTAACGTTATTCAATAGGCGCTGGATGCCTCCAGATTTGCAGTCTGTAAGATTAGCATTTCAAAAACAAACCAAAAAAAAAAAAAAAAAAAAAGAATCTAAAAGGTACAGTCCAGAAAACCCGTTCAGCCCTATATGAAGCCTGAACACCATACAAGGGTTACGAACAAACCTGTAGTTCAGTATAGTAAACTAAAGGACCATATTCCACGCCTTTAGGTGTATTAGGTATATAGGGCTAGAAGCCCTTAGAGACCAACTGACACTAGGTGGATGATGTGGTCAGCATCACGCCGGCCGCCTTTACTTCACAGGACTGCACCTGGTACCCACTCAAAGCTGGGTCGACGTTGGACTCAAAGTCATTTTTGAAAAAAGTCCGGGCTCCGCCAGGACCCGAATCCACGACCATCCGATCCGTAGGCGAGCGTAAGTCAACGCCACGGCGACTTCCCTGTAGTCCAGTATTGGTTACATAATAGTGTAGGATCTAAGACATTTGACGCAGTTAGGGCATTATGTGTCAAGGTATGGCTTCATCTCTTCAGTCATACTTCGCTGATGCATTTCCTTCTTTCTTTAACCCATGGATCACGCAGACACTGTCATTGCCCTTAGAGAGATAGGACGTTCTGAGGATTTTGCAAGCAACGTGTCCACATCACTGCTAAGAATACGCAAATTGGGAGTAAGATAGGCACAGCCAAGCATGAGAAGCACACTGGACGCAAACGAAGCCTTGTTAACCAACATAGGACTGGTACTATTAACCGCACGACGCTGATGAATATGTTGAAAGTTTAATCTGAGCGCCTATGGTGTGCTGTGAAGATAATCCGAACTCATAACTCATTAACAAAATAAAGCAACAGACAATCTTATATACACCTAAAAATATTAAACTGAACTCTATAACGTTACACCCAATCTCCGCGCCATACTCTCCACCCTGATCTCACACTTGTATGTCGGACATGAAAAGTTGGGGAAACAGCAGGTTTGGCGTGCGGGTTGCGCACTTTAAAACTGGATTCACAAAGGCCTACTGGACCGAAATGGTAGCTGTACTGGCAACACATCCTAAACAGAAAACTTACCAACAACAGAACAGTATCTGTGTATCCTCTTGCTGTACTTGTTTCAATTCAAGCGTAGAGCAAATACTTAAGATAACATTATAAACAACAGACTATTACAGGTCATGACAGTGGGTAACTTGCACGGTTAGTATCTTTCCAAAAGCTACAGACAAATTAGTGTGCCGCAGTGTGCGGCTGACATCAAAAGCATAGTAGTGGACACTAGGTTAGCAGGTGTGAATGAAACTAGACATGGACTGGACGGTAAGAACAGTACACACAACACACAGGTCTGGTGTTACATTTGATAGGTTGTTTGATTGAGATGAGATGTCGTGGTTAAACGTCATGTATCTAGCACGTCTTTACACTTGTGTCAACATGAGGACATCCAATTTAAGCTCAAACAATGCGCTAGTCACACATTCTTCTAGATCCCTAAAGCCAGAGCTGTTCATGAATACTCGCAGAAGGGGACGTTTAGATGTAGCAGACACTATAGACAACAGTAAAACCGAACAGGCCCAACCACTCCTAAATGGAAGCTATCAATTATTCATTAAATCAATGTGTGTTCAAAGGTACTACAGCAGCCCCAGAACCTGGAGGGTTAGGCTCCCTGAGTACAGATTTTTTAGTTTTATTTTCCAGCATGTGTTTACACATTTTTTATGATTTAAAATATGCATATGTTTTTATATTCGCCATTAAAAAAAATAATAATACTTGTTATTATTATTATTATTATATGATTACTACCCAATTAAACAAGGCTAATCCCACTGAGGCCTCTCGTGTAATTTTTAGGGGTGGACCTCGAAAAAGCTTAAGTCTTTTTCAACTGCACAAAAATAACTATAACAATGATATTATTATAAAGTCTAACAATAGAATTAAGCAGAGTTTGAGCCCCTGCTACCGAGAAGGGGCCTAATGTTTTCTCAGTGGCGGCGAGCCTGCAGCCAGAGAGGTGGTGAGAGGCTCTAATCTAGTGTGACCTTAAAGTGTTCAGTCTTTCTGCTGCAGCTGTGCATTATTGCACCTGGTTATGTGCCCTTTCTTTGAATGCTAAACGTACGTATGATAGAATCGGACTATCACCGGACCTCACCAGTCCATCAAATGTCCATCCATCAAGTATTTAATTTCCTTGTTTAAGTTACGATGTCCCAGGGAAGATTAACAGTGACCAGAATTTATCCAGGTTAATGTCATAGCTCAAACACGACGTTTCTAGGTCAAAGTTATAGGTCAACCTAATCGTTTCCAATATAATGTTCTAGTCACGTCTATTCATCACTGAACATCTCACCACAATTTATGTTTCACGTTCAATTAGCCAAACCATAAATTAATCACTTCTAAATAATAACGTATGCAGTACTCAAGGTTATTCTTTGCATTATTTCCTTTAATCCGTTTTTTGCACAAACTGAAAACTTTTTTATTCTTTAACTAACTAGCACCCTAGGATTCGAAACTGGGTTCCCTGCATGAGAAACCAGTATTGATAACCGTTTAGATCGCCAACCCTACATTCTACAGCTGCACATGTCAGCCAATATGTCACTCAGGCATGTCACTCAGTCATGTGTTGATTGCATACTGCACCTGGCATCTTAAATGTAACCACAGACCGAAAGAAGTAAGAGCAAAGATGTGTGACCATACATATAGAACATGATTAGTTGAAGAGACACAAACGACAACTTTGTGGACTCCTACACGATATTAGGTAGATCAAGGCCCGCTGTGTCAGCAAGAAAGCCACTTTGTTTTTGCTTAAGCATTACTTTTAGTGGGACGCCACTTAGTTTTTGCTCAAGCATTACTTTTAGTGGGACGCCACTTTGTTTTTGCTTAAGCATTACTTTTAGTGGGACGCCACTTTGTTTTTGCTTAAGCATTACTTTTAGTGGGACGCCACTTTGTTTTTGCTTAAGCATTACTTTTAGTGGGACGCCACTTTGTTTTTGCTTAAGCATTACTTTTAGTGGGACGCCACTTTGTTTTTGCTTAAGCATTACTTTTAGTGGGACGCCACTTTGTTTTTGCTTAAGCATTACTTTTAGTGGGACACCACTTTGTTTTTGCGTAAGCATTACTTTTAGTGGGACACCACTTTGTTTTTGCTTAAGCATTACTTTTAGTGGGACGCCACTTTGTTTTTGCTTAAGCATTACTTTTAGTGGGACACCACTTTGTTTTTGCTTAAGCATTACTTTTAGTGGGACGCCACTTTGTTTTTGCTTAAGCATTACTTTTAGTGGGACACCACTTTGTTTTTGCTTAAGCATTACTTTTAGTGGGACGCCACTTTGTTTTTGCTTAAGCATTACTTTTAGTGGGACACCACTTTGTTTTTGCTTAAGCATTACTTTTAGTGGGACGCCACTTTGTTTTTGCTTAAGCATTACTTTTAGTGGGACACCACTTTGTTTTTGCTTAAGCATTACTTTTAGTGGGACACCACTTTGTTTTTGCTTAAGCATTACTTTTAGTGGGACGCCACTTTGTTTTTGCTTAAGCATTACTTTTAGAGGGACTGATGTTGCGTTCATTTGGAATTATTATTTGATTTCGTTTGTTTACTTGAGCTTAAGCATATGTGGGCAGTAAGACACGTGTAAGATTTCATGACAAATGACATTTTACACTTTCTTTTAATGCTATTTTACGACGGATATTTTTTTACACTAAATTTTACAGCTAATTTCGATTATAGAAAAATCGTGGCAACACATCATTAGAAATGTGTTTCAACAACTCTCGTATTTTTCACATGTTCCATAATCTCCGTAAACCTCATATATCTCCAGCCATCAATTGAAAAACATGCTCTGTGTAAGCACACTCATAGTGACATATACACAATCTTCCTGTTGTGAATCAGTTTAGTAAGTCCTGTAAGTAAAGAAGTTGCGAGTGTCTGAAGCTTCCACTGTCTTATTTACAGGACTCTTCTCTAAAACATGAAATCTTGCAATGTCTTACAAAGGAACGTCCTTGCACGGCCGGTACCACCAGGCAAGAAACAATAACGCGCCTACAGCAGTGCCTTGTCTCACACAGCAAACCCTGATCAGAAGGCCAGATCTACTAAGAAGAAAACAGTTAGTGAGGACAACACCAGTAGTTCTAGTCTACTTGCACACAACTTACCTTCTACAACCACCTGCACATGATGCTCGATGTTGCCCAGATCAGAGGAAGCCTCGCAGGTGTAGTTGGCCGACTCCTTCACCGATGTTAAAGTCAGAGTGTTTCGGCCAATAGGGATGTTGTCATCGCCGGTCAGGTCCTGGGCCCCCTGTCTCCACTTGACAAAGGGGACTGGAGATCCCACGGCTATACACGTCAGGTTGACGTCCGTGTTTGGCATGATCTTCACGTCCTCGGGGGCGCTGGTAAACTTGGGTGCTATACGTCTCACTGAGAAAGGCAAAGGGTATACATTGATCAGGTCATCTAGAACGAGTAAGTTATACTACCTGTAATTACCGAACGGGACGCGTTGTTAATTTAATTAATTAGTCTGTGCGCTAAATGTGTGTATCTTTTCCTCTCTACAGTCCTATTTTGTCTTCCAGTTGTCTATATATATACAATACCCCGCGTGTGGGTCCAGAGGGCCCAGGGCGGTGGGGGGGGGGGATAAGAATAAACCCACTGTTTCACCCGAATGCATGTCGTTAAGAGTCGACCAATTAGCTTTTCCTTCTAAGTCGGAGTGAATCTTTCTGAAAGGCAGAAAACCAATATCTGCTTACAAATAAGTCATAGCTGTAGAACGGATGTGCACGCAAAACTTAGGTTCTGGAACAAGACTAAAGAAGTGGACGAAAAAGTAAAACTTCCCTTCTGAAGTTTACAGCCGGTGAACGCAAAAAACCACATAAAACAAACAGGAACAGACATACGGAAAAACAGACATGTTAAATAATAGTTATACAGATACTGGCAGCCAGACACAAGTTCACTTACATAAGCAGCCATACATACTAAGACAGTCTACACAGTTTTCATCATTATTAAACTACCTGCTCTTCGTGAAAATGTTAGAAAGAGTACAAACAAAATGTGGTTTCGTAATTCCGATATACTCGGTTGCATTCCTAACGCGGGGATCTTGCAGCAGACCACTCTTCGTTCATTTTATCCACGGCAATGGTTCTCAACCTGTAGGTCACGAACCTCTTGTGGGTCGAATGACCCTTTTACAGGGGTCGCCAAAGACCATGGTGAAACATATAGTCACTGAAGTTATGAAGTAGCAACGAAAATAACTGTATGGTTCGGGGTCGCCACGACATGAGGGACTGTCATAAAGGGTCGCCACGACATGAGGGACTGTCATAAAGGGTCGCGGCATTAGGGAGGTTGAGAGCCACTGATCAGTGTTAATGATTTCTTTTTCTTAGTCTTCCTTTCTAACCCCCAGCTGAGTACAGGTTCTCAACCAACTCAGGCCAAGTGGTTCTATATTTCGCTATCACCCGCAGTTCACCTGATGTTCTCTCTATCTTTTCAACTGTGCTCTCTACCTTCCTTCTTGGTTTTGTGTGTGTGTGTGTGTGGAAAATGGAGGGGGAGGTGTGTGTGGAAAATGGAGGGGGGAGGGGGTGTGTGTGTGTGTGCTACTATTTCTTTAACCCTGAGGGTTCCGGTGCAAAAACAATGGAGTTAAATTGTTCTCACATTTTCTCAACGTGTGTCCTATCTAACTATGAACAGTAACGACAGCGGACCGGTATCTGACACTGCAGAACAGAACCACAGCATTATGTGAGTGTTTGTGACTCCACTAGGCTTTTATACGTTCCGTAATTTGCCAAAGCTGGTGAACAGTCGGAACTAGAGCCTGTGCCGAAACACCACTAGGGAGTCTGCTGTTAAATCACCCGCAGCTGGGTTGGACCGGGCATTTTGGAGTTACGAATCGTGTTCTCAGTGTCTCTGCTACAGACGCCTACTTACACATAAAAAACGTGTGAACATAGCAATATCTAGTACACAGAGAGAGAGAGAGAGAGAGAGAGAGAGAGAGAGAGAGACGCCAAGTGTATAAAACAGTATCTAGTGCGCGCGCGCACACACACACACACACATGCCAAGTGTACACAGCATCTTGCAAACAAATATACAAACTCCAAGAAGTGTATGAAACAGTATCTTGTATACATACACACTAAATGTATACAGCATAAAGTACTTGCAAGCGCGCGCGCACACACACGCAGAGAGAGAGAGAGAGAGAGAGAGAGAGAGAGAGAGAGAGAGAGAGAGAGAGAGGTCAAGTCTATAAAACACCATCTGATGATCTTCTAGCGGCCAGGATAGAAAAGACCCGTCCAGCTGATTTATGCTGTAGGAAAAAACATAAGTTTCACAGAGGAAATCAGAATCTAGTTACAGTTGAAATGATCCCCTCTCGTGAAATGAATGTCTCTCTGTGGACCGGACTACACTAGACTCGTTATGGCTCCATCTGTAGACCTCCGTTTGTGATATATTACAGACAACATCAATTACAACTGTTATAAAGGCAATGTTGGAAAGCCAAAAGAAATGGAATCATTGATTTTACATATATTTATAGAGAAGATAGGACGTCGCGTGAATGTTGTCTTCAGAAGATCGGTGAAATACAACACAATAATTATTTAGAGCCTGATGGAATACCACACAAGCAATTATGCAGAGCATTTTGAACCATCTTTTTTTATCGCGTATCCTTTACAGGACATGACGTTGCAGAACCAATCCCAGCACTTTCTGGCTGTTGTGGTTTTTCTAGGCACATTTATGTTCAGTAGTTTGCCGTTGCTTTCTGGGGATGGTCAACTCTCGGTACCACGGTCGAAACCATCGCAAGACAAACCGTCCGCAGTAGAGATCGAACCCAGCACCCCGACATTACGAAGCGCGTTCGCAACGCGTAAGCCACAACGCCGACTATGAAACACCAGACAAGCAATTATACAGAGCATTATGAAAACCAGAAAAGGAATTAAATAGAGCGCTGTGAACCACCAGAAAAGAAATTAAATAGAGCGCTGTGAACCACCAGAAAAGAAATTAAATAGAGCGCTGTGAACCACCAGAAAAGAAATTAAATAGAGCGCTGTGAACCACCAGAAAAGGAATTATTTAGAGCATTATGGAACACCAGAAAAGGAATTATTTAGAGCATTATGGAACACCAGATATGGAATTATTTAGAGCATTATGGAACACCAGATAAGGAATTATTTAGAGCATTATGGAACACCAGATATGGAATTATTTAGAGCATTATGGAACACCAGATATGGAATTATTTAGAGCATTATGGAACACCAGATAAGGAATTATTTAGAGCATTATGGAACACCAGATAAGGAATTATTTAGAGCATTATGGAACACCAGATATGGAATTATTTAGAGCATTATGGAACACCAGATATGGAATTATAAAGACCATAATGGATTACCAGACAAGGAATTATATACAGCATAATGCATTACCATAAGATGTATTAACGAGTGCCATTCTGTGTGCTTCGTAAATGAGGATTCTGCTCTGTTCATTGTTTGTGTGGCCGGGCATTTTCTTCGCTTCTCTTCTTGTCTGTACATCATTGCTTGCTAGGGAATACTTTTTGTTGGCACCCGCGTTACAGGTTAGTTGCGTTTCCTTTACAGGACGTTGCAGAACCAACCCCAACAGTCCCTGGCTGTTGCGTGGTTTTTCTAGGCACATTTACGTCCAGTAGTTTGACCCGCGTTAAACGACCAAACTATTTCACATGTCCCTTTTGAGATAAAAATCAAAGCTGCAGCTACCCACCCATTTCCCTTCGGATTTCATCGTTTCTGATCATATCTCTTTTTTTATATTACCAATCCTTCGCCTGAATTCCATGTCAGTTGTAATTTGTCTTTTATTTTTATCAATGTTCGTGTCTAGCTTTGACTGCACAGGTTCGGCAGGAATGGTGTGTCACAGGGCGCCTACAATGGTTAGGTTAGTTCCGTATCCTTTACAGGACACTGCAGAACCAACCCCAACAGTCCCTGGCTGCTGTGTGGTTTTTCAAGGCAAATTTACGTCCAGTAGTTTGCCATTGCTTTCTGGGCGGTCGGCTTTCTTGATACCACTGTCGAAACCAACGCAAGGCGCAGGGCCCGCAGTTGGGAACGAACCCAGAATCCCGGCATTGTGAAGCTTTCGCATCGATTTAGCTACAGAGCCGACTTGTGCCTACATTGATTACGAGGAAATATCCTGTTAAGCAAAGGCGGTTATTGTGATGTTGAGAAAATCATCCATCGAAGGGCGACTGGTTTATACAATGATATGTCTAGCAATATATGCGTAACAAGAGTATTATCCTATGTTCTTCACCACTCCATGTCATTCTTTCAAATATAATCGCAGGCTAACTATTACACTAGTGCAACTCCCATGACTAACACGTCGATTCGTACAAAGAATAATCTAAACAGGAATATCTAATAGAGTGCTACCTCGGAATTTGAACGATTTAAACTCGGACAACTTGGAATTCAAACGAAATCTTCAAGTAAATTTTACATCGAAACTCGAAAACTACTTTGAAAACCGAAGGCAGGTCACTTGCCGATCACGCGATTGACAACGCCAGAAGGAAGAAGTTGGAAGGATTTCAATGCTGAAATCCAAGATCTTTTCTCCGTGTGGTGGACAATGCAAGAAGTTATTAGGATGTGGCCTCCTGATAGAGTCCTAGTTAACAGGTGTGTTACCCTGTTCAAAGATAACATTATCGAACATTTAGACAAATTAAGTATGCTCGCCAACACCAGACCAATTTAGAACACTGTCAAGAAAAAATAGTGACCCCAAACTCTCTACAGCTGGGGAAAGATTACGAAATGAAACACCAGAAAAGATTTCTGTTTTTATGGAGGGTGACTCACCTTCCTAACAATTTTCTCTTCTTCTTCTTTTCTTCCACCTTTTACTTCATCGAAGTGTCGGGGGGAGATGTAATGTTCGCTGAAGAGCTCTGTCAAGAGCACTATTAAGACTGATGTTCATTTCTGTAAGGCTGTTCTTATTGCCACAAACTCCATCTTTTCCGAGGTCTTCCACTGGCTCTATACCCGTTGTAACGTTTTAGTGTGGCTCGCTGTGGCAGATAGTAACAGGGCATTCTCCTTTCCAACAATAATCTCCATAAATGCTCTTTCCTAATATTACATCGATGTGTTATGTAACAATTCTGATCAAAGTCCAGTAAATACAATGTCTGGCAACCCTCCGAATAACGTTTCCAAATTATCGAGGTTAAAAGCATACCCTAACAGAACCTCAATACATCATCTCATAGAAATATTAAAAACTAGCAACAAAAATATAATAGTGAGCGACACACTTACCAATAATAGATCATAGGTAAAAAGTAGGGAGTAAAATATATAGGCTTGGGCCTAGCCATCTACAGCTGCCAGTCCAGCAATCAGTACACCATTAATGCTAATGTGTAGGAGCTGCTAGTCTGCCTGCCATATTTGCCGGCAATAAATTTATTCTAATTTTACATATCACTAAGGCCCTGTAAGGGTGGGTTTTTCACCTAGATAATTTGGGACCGTTATTCGGAGAAGTGCCCAATAATTTTATATCTTTTTTTTTTTTAATATTTTTAAAAAGGAGAACAAACCGATTACTATTTATATGTTACGTCAAAACAATGATTAGTTAACACAAGCGGTCTCATATGTCTCTCTCTCTGTCTCTCTCTGCTCTCTGTTCTCTCTCTGGTCTCTATGTGTCTCTCGTCTGTCTCTCTCTTCTCTTTCTCTGTCATATAATCCCTCTGCATATATGTGTGTGTGTGTGTGTGTATATATATTATATATATATATATATATATATATATATATATATATATATATATATATATATATATATACACACGCATATATAAATATATAATTATATATATATATATATATATATGATTTACATCTCTCTCCCCTCTCTCTCTCTCTCTTTCTGTGTGAAATTTTCAGGATATGTTTGTTTTGATACCGGATGTTTACCCATCATGGTTTGAAATTCACACTGTCATTGTTAGAGATAGGTGACCACAATTTTAGGAAAAATCTTCGAAACTAATATTTCCAATTTTAGTGACATTTAATTATAGCCACGTTAGTAAATGCGCATGCGCCGTAGTCAGAACGCAAGACTTCAACCATTCGCCGGCGAGATACGTACAGCCAACGCCTTCTCTAATAAATAGAATAGGCCGGGGTACAGCAAACAAGACTATCTCTATATCTGTGCAGGCGATGATTACCACAATAACCATATTAGACACGATTTCTATTTTCTGTCTTTTCAAACAACCTTCGATGAGCTGGAGTGTAGCCGATGGATTGGAAAAGGGGGTGGGGGGGGGGATCAAGGACTATCTCGACGTCTACGCAGACAATGAATGCGACATTAACCGTGTTTGACATGTGCCATTTCTATTGTGCCGTTTCAATAATATATCTGGAATATCTGTCTATGAGAAAACAATTGCCTGCTGTTTTGAGTTGTGATATAATCGGGACACAGTAGTAGGAACACACATCTCAAATAGTTTTGTTCTCTTTTCGCTGTTCCAATGGAGTGGTTGCTTGGTCGAATAGTTACAACACTAGACTCCTGTGCGGGAGACCAGGGTTGGAATCCGCAGTTTTTTTTTTTTTTTAAACCCGGGGGCAAAATTAAATCCTCACTTGCACTGTCGTGGCGACAGCACTAGCCATGTGGCCCTTAATACTAAAAAAAAAAAATTTTAAAAAAAGGACAGGTATGTGGGTAAACCAGTTGATAATTAAAAATGACCATTTCGCATACATGATTTGATTTCATTTTAAACTTTCCGATTGCATGGTTACGCTAAAATTTCATAGCTTTCCATTTATTTTCATTTAGATTTAATTATTTCATCTCCGTTGGAATTTTAAGCTGTGCTGTTTACTATAGCGTTTTTTTTTAAACCCGGGGGCAAAATAAAATCCTCACCTGCACTGTCGTGGCGACAGCACTAGCCATGTGGCCCTTAATACTAAAAAAAAAAAAAAAAAAAAAGGACAGGTTTGTGGGTAAACCAGTTGATAATTAAATTTGATCATTTCGCATACATGATTTCATTTTAAACTTTCCGATTGCATGGTTACGCTAAAATTTCATAGCTGTCCATTTATTTTCATTTAGATTTAATTATTTCATCTCCGTTGGAATTTTAAGCTGTGCTGTTTACTATAGCGTTCATTTCCTAATTATGGTGTATTTTTCATGTTTTCATTTGCTTTTCAATTGGTTTTTTTCTCCCAACTACTTCAATGAGGGAAAGAGTAGTCGGTGAATTGGAGGGGGGGGGGGGGGGTGGGGGGGGTTCGGGGGGTGGGGGGGAATATACGAAGGGGAGGGGAGACTCTTCACTGAGAGAGCTTTAAGTGTGTAAGAGAGACAGTCGATAAATCTACTCTAATATATATATATACATAATGCACACACGTTTCTCTCAGTGTGTGTGGGTGTGTGTGTATGTGTAAGAAGGACATCTGTATGTATGTGGGTGTGTATATATATTTAATGCATACATAATCTTTCTGAGTATGCAGTGCGGGCTTGTGCGTGTGTGTGCGTGCGTGTGTGTGTAAGGCAGCCAATATATCTACTCCACTGACCATATATTTGATTCACATACATCTGTCTCGTACTAAAATCTTCTCTCTAGCTCTCCCTTCACCCTAGTTGAGGCGAATAACACAAATATATCTAAATACAACAACTATTGGATGTCACAAGCTCACACACAGATACACCACCCACCAAATCAAATATTTTTGTCAACATACTTAACATCTACAAACAAAACCTCTGTAACCTTGCCTGTAATCTCCTCTCCCTGGCCATCTCTTGATGTTAGCCTCCAATTGAAACTTCCCATGTAGCCATTTAAGCAATGCCAACCTTAGCCAACCAAAAAACTACAACGATACTATCAGTTCCACAATTCTTTTGTGAGCCTAATGTTCAGTGGCGTATACCAAACATCCAGTGATTACACGCAAATAAACACAACCTCGGAACATAAATAAGACACGCCGCTGATTAGATTAAACAGAATCCTTAATAAGATCAAGAAATGAAAGACAGAGACCAATATAAACAATTACGTTGAAAACGTAGACTATGGGTCAATGTAAACAGAGGTATATTTATACGGCGCTGATAAGCACAGACTAATAACAGATCGGTAATTGGTGAAGGAATAATGGGTTCTTTGTCATGTTGGTATATACGGCGTAAGGTGCTCGGCAGGCGGTTTCATGAGCAAGCAGAACTCACTAGGTGATCTGCCAGGTTCCGGTTCCGGTTTGTTTGAAAAAAAACAAAAGTTCATGTCACCCTAACCAGCTCCAATGGTGAGCGGCGGTTATTTTGGGACTGCGTTTATTTGTTTGGAGTATCCAATAGTTTTTTCCAATTGTGACGAACTGCGTCTATAGTCTTTCCTTGCGTGTATTACTAGTCCTGAGAAGGACTCGTAAGTTTGCCGGGATGGCCTCGAACGGGTGGGAGGGATTGGGTTGGGGCGGTAGACATCATGCCTGGCTGGTAGCGAGCTGTGGGGCGTTCTCCGGGCTGGGTGGTGGCTGGTTCAACTGTCATGGCGGCTGGACTGGAGGGCGTGGTGAAGTTTCTCGAGTTCATCTCTGGACATATGTCATCTGGTTGTGGGCTGTGAGGTTTCTCAGGGCTGGTGGGCGTGGTTGTTCAGCTGTCATGGCGGCTTGTGAGGTTTTCATTGGTTGCTGCATGTTGGCTTTCAACTTGCTACTTTCACGTGGGCGTCGTTTCCGTTTGAGTGGGCTGCTATCTTCGTTTTGTTGTTTCTTATGCTTTCGAGTTGAAGATGCCGGGTGGCTTCTTTGAGTTGCTTCACCTCCTTGTTGATTGCTGCGAAGTCGCCTTTCAGGCATTCCTTGAGGATGTATAGGTCTTGTGTGCACTTCTTCTCTAGATCTCCGGGTTTCACGTGTGCGTCGTGGATCTGCCTTTTTCTGTCTTTTTCTTTCTTCGCGTTTTCTCTGGCTTCTATCACTCTGTGCGTGGCTTCGATTACACAGCTGAGTTTGTCGCATTCATTGTTTGTCTCGGCTATCTCTGCTTTTGTTTTTGTCAGGTCTGCCAGCTTGCTGACTTGGGTTTTATTCTGGGAACATCCTACAATACATGCCATGAAAATTCGTTCAATCACAGCAATGGAGACAGCTGAGGATTTCCTCGTCTGGGTTTCAGGGCCTCATCTTTGATGGCATTCAGAGCAGACCTCCTGCCTCTCTAAATTGCATGTCATACAAGTCGACTACGTATATACCCTTCCTTCCAAGTCGCAGTGTATCTGCCTGAGAGGCGAGAAACCTAAAATCTGTGTACGAATGAGCCAGATCTGTAGAACAGATGCGCACGCAAACTTCTATAACAAGACTAAAGCCCAGAAGCGAACTAACAATCAGAACTTTCCTCTGGAATTTACAACGGGTGAACGCGAGGAAGCAGCCCAGGAGTCAATGCATTCATTGCTTAGTAAGTCGATGAGATGGAGAGTCAGTAGTATGATATAATGTATGTTACGTCAGTGACATAGGTAGTATGACATAATGTATGTTACGTCAGTAACATAATCAATTATTAAGCTAGTCTCCCAACACATAAGTTGTCCTTGACTCTGTAACGACGTGATGGCGGGTTTGTTTAGTTACCGACCTCGTTTCGAACAAACCTAAAATGAGAACCAGAAAATGACCTGAAAAGTAAAAGCGATGGGAGGTAATATTTACCCATACTAAGTCAGACACTTTGAGGGCCGAATGTTATATACAAATTAGACTGACATCAGGAGCCCAACGCATAAAGGGGTCCACTAGTTATTGCCTAGTTAAATTTGATCTACAGACGATAAAATTACTGTATAAGTCAGTGCATTCATGCGTCCGACAATCAGGAGGCCCAGCAATGGCCGAGCTAGAGTAACACGCAACAACAGTGCCAGCAAGAGTCTGATCACAGGTGAAGTACGTGAGTCAGCCAACAGGTGCAGCCTTGGATTCTCTCTCCAATGCTAGCGGAGATAGGTCAGCTGAAGTGCCCAATCACTAAGCCCATTATCGCTTCTTTGATCGTCGTCTATCTATTTTATGCGGCTGGCTCGGCATACTGGAACCAAGGGGCAACTACTTGGCTAACTACAGGATTAGATGTCGGCAGGGAGTTGGTTTCAATCATCTAATCTAGGAGCTGTACGATGAGATCAGACTGAGTGACAAGATAAGCACGGGAAATGTGAACCTGAGGGTTCATTACCATCATCATGTGCATCGATTTATGAGAGCTGCTACGTGGACTGCTACTATGGTGTCTGCCTCGAGTGCTAGAGGTTCCGGGTTCAATTCCCAGTTAGGACTAGGATTTGTTCATGTGAACTTGCACTTCTAGTATTTTCTCTTCTCTCTGGGTAGTGAGAACGGACGCCCGTGTGCATTGCCGTGCATGTAAAAAAAAAATTCTTTGAAATCGAAAAGAGTAGACCAACAGCGCTGCCCGGGCAAAATTTGGAGTTAAAAATCTACCTAAAGTATTCCAGGACCTCGCCGGTGCTACAGAGCCTCTGCGCTGTGCTGAGCTTCTTCGGTCTCAGACTTGAGTTAAAAGAAGAACGGAACACTTATGGGTTACTACCCGTGAGCTATGATGTTGTTCCGTTGTTCACACTCCAAACACTTATTAGGCAAGCAAACAAATGAGATCATGTTAGAGTTCCGTTCTAGTTATGAAGCAAGAGTGTAATACACAGACTTTAGAGACAGTGTAACGACTTAAGATATACTTGTACATACTTATATCTAATTAGTAGGCTTCAACTGGGTCACAATTTGTGTTATTTAAAATAAACAGAGGGGGAACCTTTGAGGCCGTTAACAATGTTAACCGTTAACCGTTGACCATGTTCTTAGTGCACTTGTATTCATGGCAAGGCGCAGACGCCGTCTGGGGGTGACAGGTTCAATTCCCGGCACGGTAACTATAGCTTTCGATTTTTATGTTGTCTAGTGTGTTCTTCTATCTTTCTACTTCTTTCTATGAGTGCCGATCAATACACTTTCTGTTACTTGATTAATTCGTGATCTTTAAAAGCCCCATGCGGCTGTCCACAGGGGCCCTAATATAACCTAACGGTTGAACGGTGGTTTCTGAGACTTGTGCCAAGGTGATTCTTATCCGAATTTGGACACTTTGTGTCACCGGGTTTTAATCGCTTGTTGTGCGGTCCTGGTTGGGTTAAACGTCACTCACTTTACGCGTGTGCCCTAGTTCTCTTAAAGTGCACATATTCTCACTCACCTGCAAATAAAAAGTACACATAACCTGACATGTACACATATTTCCACATTTATGAAGAACCTGACAAACCTGGATCCCATTTTAGGGAAGGAGGGAGATGACAGTCTTACTGCTTCCCTAACAAGCATGTCGTACAAGGCTAACTATGGATGTTTCCCTCGAAGTTGCAGTGCACCTGCTTGAGTGGCAAGGAACCAACAGTCTGCATACAAATAAGCTCCGTCTGTAAACTGGTGTCTGGAAAACTCAGATACTGGGAAAGAACTTCAGTCCATAAGTATACAAACAACCAAAACTTCCCGCCGGTAAACGCACAGGAGGTTACATGCAAGCACACACACGCACGTGTGTCTGAGCACGCTCGCGCGTGTTAACGAGTTCCGCGGTTATTCACATCAAAGCAGTCATATTTTAATGTAAACTCGACGTAGTTACCTCCTCCTCCTCTCCGCCTTATCTCCTCCTCCTCCTCTCCGCCTTACCTCCTCCTCCTCCTCTCCGCCTTATCTCCTCCTCCTCCTCCTCTCCGCGAGATAAACTCGACGAACATCCACAGTGGCAGTATTCCATATGACACTTCCGGTAACTCC
>CAJHNH020000114.1:495000-517500 GCA_905116865.2 Candidula unifasciata | reverse complement strand
AACAAACAAACAAACACACGAACGCACGTATACGGACGCGACTATCACGCCAGTCCACACAATTACCACCGTATTTGACATCAGACCTACCAACGCCAGGTGAGTCTGTCATTAATTCATTTACCTGCACAAAACTGCGGTGTTTTAATCGAGTTGATGTCCCTGCCTTCGTCTGATCTGTTCTCTAGGCAGGCCAGTAAACTTTATGGCTACTCGGCTGGAGATGGAAGTCTGGTCCCCAGGGACACGTAAACATCTGCGGGATGACTATTCTTTAATCACAGGGTTATCATCCCTGGGAAACAGGCTGACACACCCGCCTCTTCTGCTCCTCTATAATAAACCCAGCATACACAAGCCGCCAGCAGTTCTCAGACAGGTAACTAACTGATCATGTTCTCGGACTGAAACAGCAATACTTTATTTAAATACTTGATGACCTCATGACTTGAATACCTGTTTACAGAAAGAAAGAAAAAAAGCGTGCAGTGGCTAAGAGGCCAGCAATGTCTGTCCCTGGTTCGCCCCGACCGTTTTCGACTAAGAATGTGGTATGTGTAAATTTTAAAGTAAATGAACAGTATCCGACTCCCATTGCTGCTCTTGTGGTAGAGATCGGACATCTAGGGGCTATGGCAAGACCGAAAGACCGAAGAACTTATGCGTATGTTGAGCTGACAAGAAACGTAGTGGAAGCTAGAAATGAACAAAAGCGGGATGAAATAGGCCAAAGTCAGGTTGAAAGACAGGCCACTCACTGTACCGGCTGTACCATTTTGACAAAAGGCTAACCTGGGGCCCCCACATTGGAGACGCCCAAACGAAAGCTACCCTGAGGCTCGGACTTATGAAAAAACTTACTGGAACAAGCTGGGGTGCAGATGCCAGCACTGTACGACAAGTATACACTGGATACGTACGACCAAAACTGGAGTATGGCATGGGAGCATACTCCACTGCAGCCAGATCAAACCTACACAAACTGGATACAATACAGAACACTGCTCTCAGAATCAACAATGGAGGTATGAGAAGCACACCAATTAATGAGCTGGAGGCAACCTGTGGCCTCCAGAGCTTGAGCCTTCGAAGGTAAGAAAAGGTGCTTACCCTAACAACAACAACAAAATTTAACGTATGAACAACAACCCCATGCACAGAATAGCAAATAACTTAACAAAAAACTGACTGAAAAGACAAAGCTTTCATCATCTATCAAAATTGTACTACACAAAAAACACTGACATCCTTTCTAAAGATCTTTCAACGTGGGAAATGATCCAGGCATACAGCATAGACCTACAGCATAACAGTACAGTAACAACAACAAATGCAGACATAGACATAAAGGCTGAAGAATGTGAACTTGTATTGCATGCAAAGACCCTTGAACATGTCTACAACTGTTTTCCAAAACCCGACTGGACACTCGTAGTGTAGTCAAACTACGACCTACTGTTGTTCAGGTTCATTGCGCCGATGTTCCGTGTAGTAAATGCTGCTGTTTAGGTTCATGAGACAACCGCCATCCAGGCTGGGCGAGGTCGCTGTCCAGGCTGGGACAGGTCGTTATCAAGACTGAGACATGCGATTGCCCAAGTCAAAACTGCTAGGCCAAGAGAGGCTAACATCCAGGCTAAGACATCAAAAGCACATCTTATAAGATAAACCACTGTCCTGTTACTGCTGTAGTCAGTTCATCATCATGTGGAGGACGTTATTTGTGCAGTCTTACTGTGTTACTGCTCCAGTGATTTCTTTAATGACCTTGCTTAGTGTCTGGTCGGATTGCACATCAGGCGCTTCTCTCATGCCTTTACCTTGGAGAAGAGGTTTGCTGTAGGGTTCAGCATGTAGGAGTAAGTTGACAGGAACTTTAGTTGATAGGACGAGCCCAGGATTCTCCGTAGATCATCTGATTTGTGGATTCTGGCATTGTCCATTATCAGCCACGCACCGTTCAGCTCCTCCCTGCTACATTTACGCGTCACAAGCTCTTTGACAACTGTGCAAAACTTTTCGCTATTGCAGGTGTCATCATCAATGATCTTTGAGTGAGCTATGTATGCCTTGGTTGTTCATCGACATAATTAGCGTCACCATTGGGCCTCTCACTGTCGGCAGGATGTTTGATTGTGTCCCTCTTTTCGAGCGAGCTTCTGCCCGTCTGCAAAATGAAGTTTGAATCCACACTCATCAATGAAGTTGAACGTCTCCTTGTCTTGTGGAGCATGTGCTGAGAGGACGAGAACCTAAGTTTGCCGGCTTTAAATCGTCGTAATGCTGCCGAGGCGGTCAAGTTCGTAATGACAATAAGTGCATGATAACTTAGTCGTGTCCATTTCTTGATGTTGTCATTTTTTCTTTGCCCTCCTCTTCTTTGACTACACCCCCCCCCCCCCCACCGTCCCGAAGGATATGAAAAATGTCCTTTGATTTGAAAAACGTCCTACGTGGTTTGAAAAGTGTCCAGTTTAAAGTAAAAATTGTGTGTGTGTGCGCGCGCGTGCGTGTGTGTGTGTAATTACCGTTACATTCTACTGTTCTAAACAACGACAGCCTATCCGGGAGACTGTACTATATGCACAGATATGATACATGCAGCACATGCAAATAAGTGTTGAAAACCTCTTCTTCGCGTTCACCAGCTGTAAACTCTCGCGGAAAGTTCTGGTTGTTCAACCACTTTTGGACTGCAGTCCTGTTCCAGAACCTGAGTGTTGTGCGTGCATCCGTTTTATAAATCTCACCTATTTGTATGCAGACTGTTGGTTTCTTGCCTCTTAGGCAAATGCACTCCGACTTCAAAGGAATGGTGGAAACCTCAAAGAGACGAGAGGTGTTTGTCTTGTTACCTGCTACTTTGATCCTTCACCTCAGAAACTAAAAGTAAAGAACCGACGGGAGTTGCTCAAAGTGTTTCTTCTGTTTTCCTCGTACAACGACGAATGACGGAACTCATGGTTTCTCGGGATAATGTTTATTTCAGCCAGGGTGGAAGCTGATACTCCACAAACTGTAAGACAGGTTGTGGAGTTAGTTCTCCGCCACTCGTTCCATCAGAATAGATGAGAGAATTAATGTTAAAACCGCAAGTAACAGTTGTAGACACTGGCTGCCGCTAGTGGCAAGTACTTGCCGGGCGTGAATTGATTGAGCAGGCACCGATCGCAGTTTTCCATCGCACAGATGGGCAAACACTTCACACGAGCTCTCTCTCCAGCGTCTACTACGTCAAGACGGCGCTTTCCTTTCTGACACGGATGCCTTAATCTACAGAGACGCAATAACACTTTGCATTTGGAGAAAAAAGAATATAATTCTAAGTGCTTCTTTACTTCGCGGTTCTACATTCACGGGAGTCTCGGTTGCGTAGCAGCTATACGCTCGCCTGCCGGCCTAAAAGTTTTTGGTTCGAAACCCCATCGAATCGGATTTTTAAGAAAAATAACTCTTGTGTCCAGGTCAACCCGACCTCGCGTGCGAATGTGCACCAGAACGCACCAGTACGGAGTGAGCAAATAAGACGTCAAAACAATACGTAACGTTGTTATGATTTATTGTTGTCAAAGCAGTTGATGTTTATAGTCCGAAGGAGACGGACGTGGGAATCCTTGAGGACGCTTTACCCCGGGATCCCACGGAAGCAAACGTTATATAAAATTGGATCCTTGAGGACGTTTTACCCCGGGACTCCAAGACCTCAGCAGGAAGCTGGTGAGCACTACATTCTCGGCAGCAAGCCGGTATACTTTCATTGCTTAATTCGGACTTGTCCGAGGACCAAGATGATTGTCATGATCTCAAGGTCGGACTGCGACCTATCGTAAGGACATATCCATCCATGGATGTACGAGTGAGCTTTGATTATTGATTGAACGAGTTTGATCATTGCTGATTTCTGTGGATTGATTTAGGCTAAAGTGTCTAAGTCCGGTCTCGTCACGTCCTGTACGTTTAGTTTGTAATAGTGCTACCTGGTGTTCTTTCGACGATTGTCCCTTCTCTATCTGTTAGTTCCATTGGTGTATTTGTGGAGTCATTTTTTTTATTATCGTCTGTCAGACTCGTCGCATTGTACGTGTGTGACAGTACGCAGTATTCGTTGTCCTGTAGCGTCACTTCACCACACACTATCATATATATCATATATTGTATATTGATTGTCATATTATTTAAATATGTCTACATTTGCTGAGTTTTTGGAGTTAGGTCGTAGTATAGGCCTAGAAAATGGACAACTCTTAGCTTTCGCCGAAGCCAGAATGAAAGAGTTGTCGGACAGAGATAACCAGTTACGCGATGAGAGAACAGCAGAACGCGCCTGGAAAAAAGAAATGGAGTTGGAGAAGTTACGCATGGAAAAAGAAGCTGAGGCTGAGAAACTACGCTGGGAAAAAGAAGAGAGAGACTGCGTTTCGAAATGGAGACTAATTTGGAAAGGTTACGTTTGGAGAACGAATTAGAACTAGCGCGTATAGATAGAGACAAGGTTGTTGCTGTGTCAGAATCAGAGAGCCGTCGTCTTGTGACTAGTAGCCGTTCGGGTTCCGAACAAGGGGCATGTGTATACATACCCAAATTACCGTTTCTTACACCTACAGAAGATCTTCATAATTTTTTGGATCGCTTCTCTTTAGCGATGAATACCGCTAAGATACCAGAGGAACAATGGGTATCACGTTTAAGGGATTTGCTAACGGGACCAGTTTTGAACACGTTCACGAACTTATCAGAAGACGAACGCGCGTCGTTCGAAATAGTCAAACAAAAACTGCTGGCGTCGAAGTGCATGACCGAAGAAGGTTACCGTGTGCAGTTTAAATCTGTTGTGCCATCCGTCGATGGAAGTTTCGCTGATTTTGTGGCCCGCGTTAGAACGTTGTTTACGCGTTGGGTGACATTGGCAGATGTTAAAAACTCTTATGATAAGTTGGCTGATCTCATTATTCGAGATAAAATTTTGTCTTCATGTAGTTCGGAGATGTTCTCATTTTTTCAAGAAAGGAAACCGAAGTCAGTTGAGGAGATGACAACATTGGGAGAACAGTATGTCACTGCACATCCTGGTAAACCATTGCACAACCCCAGGTTCGAGGACATACTCCCAGCTGCATCCAGTATTAGGGTGCACCACAACGCCTCGTCAAATCGGCCGTGCACCGGGTGGAACAAATGCCATAATAGGCAGGGGCGCTATCGCAGCCACAGCGAACAGAGACAACCACCCCAGAGAGATCAAACGTCCAAAAAGCAGGGTGAACATTATCAACCCCGTTCATCTGCTTGTTCAATCTGTCTTTCGTGGAGACACAAAAGTCCCGATTGTCCCCACAAGCGACACAGGAAAGATGATGACGATGGTCCATCTTCACGAGGTAGGTTTCAACGCAACACAGGTCCTATAAGGTGCTATGTATGCCGTGGTTTCCATAAACGTTCTGAGTGCCCAAGGGTTATGAACAGTCATGCTAATTCCGCGCAAACAGTAAACGCAGCGATGTCACAAAAAGTGACAAATTTAGCAGACGGTCAGGTTCGAATCCATCCAGAAATTGTTTACCCGGCGTTGTCAGCTGTACCACTGGAGGCTGGTTTGCCTTTGCATAATGGTTATGTTGGAAACATAAAATCTAAGGTATTACGCGACACGGGCGCCAATGTAATAGGAGTGGCTAGATACCTAATCCCCAAATCGGCATACTTAGGTCGGTATTGCAAGTGTCGTACTTTTGGTGGTCGTTTAGAAAGATTTCCTTTAGCAAAAGTCTATTTAAATAACCCGTATTTTGAAGGTGTTGCCGAAGTGTGTGTTTTGGAGAGACCATCAGCGGACGTACTCCTTGGATCAGTTCCAGGAGCAAAGATGCCCTCGCGTGAGGAAATCGAACGCTGGTATAAAGAAAATGAGGGTGTGACTGAAGCTAATGCTGCAGTTACACGCGCTCAACAGAGAGTAAGTAACGAGGAAGCCACACCTGCGTTACAGTCAGCTACTTCGAACGAAAACCAAATAGCTATCACATGTGGGATAGCTAGCGAAGAAGCAGTAAAGAATGAACCAGAACGACCAAAAGTGCCTGGAAACGAACCACACGCACCGAAAACAAACAGTTTTGCGATACAACAACGGGCGGATCCTACACTCACTAAATGCTTTTCCAGGGCAGAAGTAACCGGTGTTAGAACATGTAAGCAAGGTACATGGCATTTTTATGTGAAGAATGGTATTTTAATGAGATATTTTAAATCACCTGTTATGCAATGTAAACAATTAGTCGTTCCTTTATGTTATAGAACCGATGTTCTGAGAGTTGCACATGACACTCCTTTTGCTGCACATTTAGGTATAGGTAAAACACAGAAAAGAGTTCTTGCACAATTCTATTGGCCTGGTTGTTCCACAGATATTAGGAAATACTGTAGGTCATGTAAAGACTGTCAAATGATGGCGAGAAAGGATGCATCTCAGAAACCTCCTATTCAAAGGGTCTATCTTCCATGTCGTCCTTTCGAAAAAGTTGCTGTGGATCTTGTGGGTCCGTTACCGGTTGTTTCACAAAGAGGATTTAGATACATTTTAACATTTGTAGACATGGCATCACGTTGGGTTGAAGCAGTACCGTTACGTCATATCACTACTGAGTCAGTAGCAGAAGCATTGATGCTTATATTCTCTAGAGTAGGCTTTCCTGAAACAATTCTGTCAGATCACGGATCACAATTTATTTCAGAAGCAATGCGCTCTTTTGACAAATTACTTGCCATCTCTCACGTTTTTTTTCTGCAAGATATCACCCACAATCAAATGGGCTAGTAGAAAATTTAAATGGGAAAATAAAAGCTATGCTAGCCAAAGTTACTAATCAATTTCCAGCAGACTGGGATAAATACCTTCCTGCTGTTTTGTTCGCCTATCGTGAGGTGCCCCAGAGCAGTACAGGTTTCTCACCTTTCGAACTTATATATGGTGCTAATCCCAGAGGTCCACTGTCGCTGTTAAAGGACATATGGATCGGTAAAGGCGATCAAGAAGCGCCTCAAACATATATTAAATTCGTGACGGAGTTACGTAACAAGATAATCTCAGGTTGTCAAGTTGCACGGGACAACTTGGAAAATACTGGTACTCATCAAAGAGAATACGTTAACCGTAACCGGAGACTAATCACTCTCCAGCCTAATGATGATGTATTGATATTTCTGCAAGATAATAATAATTGTTTATCAGCCAAATGGCAGGGTCCTTTTAAAGTTATTAAGAAAATTTCAGATGTGGACTATCTTATTGATGTCAGAGGACATCATAAAGTATACAATCTAAACATGCTTAAAGAGTTTAAGTCTCGCCCTGGTGTTTTGTCTGAAGTGTTAGAAGCAGCTGAGGCACCCGACAATAATTTGCAAGAAGAAGAAATGGAGGCAGCATTCTGCCACGTCATTGACGAAGAGAGCAATGATGTCGAGGTGGACACTGCTCATCAATTGTCCCTACCCGAACTGGTATCCAGAGAAACATGGAGAGACGTGGAAGTCGCGCCCTCGGTTCCACCAGATATGGTGCGTCGTATAAAGCGTATTTTGGCTACATTCGACAAAACATTATCGGACATACCGGGTAGAACGACAGAAGCAGTGCATTCCATTGAATTAATAGATCATAAACCCATCAAAATGAAACCATATGTTATACCTTTTCATTATCGGGATGCCGTGGATAAGGAAATCGATAACATGATTAAGTGGGGTATAATTGAACCGTCGACATCACCCTATGCTTTTCCAATAGTGGTTGTCCGAAAGAAAGATGGAAGCCTTCGGATCTGTATAGATTTCCGAAAATTGAATCGAATCACGGTTGTAGATGCTGAAAAAATATCCCAAATATGGAAGATATGTTTGTTGCATTGTCGAAGGCTAGGTATTTTACAAAGTTAGATCTTACCAAGGGTTATTGGCAGATTCCCTTAGACGAGGATTCCAAAAAATACACCGCGTTTCAGACGAACAAAGGTTTGGTTCACTTCAACTATATGGTCTTCGGGCTTTCCGGAGCACCGGCGACGTTCACCCGCCTCGTACGCAAGTTGTTACAGGGTCGTAATGATGTTATTCATTATCTGGATGACATTCTGCTTTTCCATAATGACTTAGACGAATATATTCGAGGTCTAAAGACATTACTGGAACGCATAAAATCGTTTAATCTGACAGTTAGACCAACTAAAGTGAAGGTCGCTTTCGAGGAGGTCACGTTCCTCGGTCATGTTGTAGGACACGGGGTCCGTAAACCCGAAGCCACCACGGTGGGTAAGATTCTTAACATCCCTATACCAAAAACGAAGAAACAAGTGCGTGCGTTATTGGGTTTATGTAACTTTTATGCCAAATTCATTCCTAACTATTCAACCATTACAGCCGTGTTGTCCTCATTGACGATGAAAGGAATGCCAGCGAAGGTTATCTGGACGAGAGAGTGCGAGGACGCGCTCCAGAGATTACAAAAGGCATTTAATAGTAATCCGTTCTTGTGTTTGCCAGATTTGTCTCTGCCGTTTTATGTATCCACAGATGCGTCTGATGTTGCGATTGGTGGGACGTTGATGCAATCCAGAGAGGGCACCCTACTTCCTGTTGTTTATGCCAGCAGGAAGCTGTCTCCTACTGAATGCCGTTACAGCGTGGGCGAAAGGGAAGCACTAGCCATTTTTTGGGCAATAGGGAAGTTTACCCAATTCCTGTATGGCAGTCACTTCTTTGTCTTGACAGACCATCGTCCACTCGAAGTCTTGAACTCAGCACCCATCAAAAACTCACGCATATTAAGATGGACAATGTTTCTACAGACGTTCAACTTCACAGTTATTTATCGCCCAGGGAAAGAGAATGTCTTAGCCGATTTTTTGTCGCGCACCCAGAGGCATTGGAAGACGATTGATGTTTATTTGTTCAATTTACATGATATTTAAAATGCATGATGTTATGAAAAATAATTTGGATAACAATAATGTTGTTGATAATAATGCTTAGTGAAGTCAGGAATCTATATTTTGCATGCATTTAGTAATGTATTGACGATATATTGAGGAGTGAGTGTGTGTGTATTCAAGTGTTCTTATTTGCTCTCTCGTACTGGTGCTGTTTGCCGCGACATGACTCCAGTTTTCCGACCGAGACTACGACAAGCCCTAGTGCTCGGTCGTCCTGGGGAGGGGGGAAAAGCTGTCGCGTGCGAATGTGCACCAGAACGCACCAGTACGGAGTGAGCAAATAAGACGTCAAAACAATACGTAACGTTGTTATGATTTATTGTTGTCAAAGCAGTTGATGTTTATAGTCCGAAGGAGACGGACGTGGGAATCCTTGAGGACGCTTTACCCCGGGATCCCACGGAAGCAAACGTTATATAAAGTTGGATCCTTGAGGACGTTTTACCCCGGGACTCCAAGACCTCAGCAGGAAGCTGGTGAGCACTACATTCTCGGCAGCAAGCCGGTATACTTTCATTGCTTAATTCGGACTTGTCCGAGGACCAAGATGATTGTCATGATCTCAAGGTCGGACTGCGACCTATCGTAAGGACATATCCATCCATGGATGTACGAGTGAGCTTTGGTTGAACGAGTTGATTATTGATTGCATACGTATTCTTGTGTTGATCATTGCTGATTGTATATATCAATACAACCATTGGAACTTAACGCATAGCGTTCGAGCTCTACATTTTGAAAGCATTGAAGTAACTACTGTTTTACCCCTACTTGGCCTATTTCATCTTGGTACCACACACTCAGCATGAAGCTCTGCACGTCCCAATGAAGGTCCGCACGTATCACCAGGTCAACCCGACCTCAGCGTGATGCTGACTACATCACCCACCGAGTTCCTACTGGTCTATAAAAATCTGCGTCTAGGATCATCTGCCCATTACTCCATTGGCGTGGAAAGGGACCTTTACTTCTTTGTTTTGACTTCAGTCGGTTTCAAGCGTTTGTGTGGTTCATACACAGCTTTTGGCTTTAGCAAAGGGTGTGTCCTAATTACGTCCAGCTCCAACAGTAAGGCCAATATAGTCTAGGGAAATCCCAGTTCTGTTAGGCTGGTCTGAGGTCGGTCTGTGCTCACCATTGTTATCCAGTAAATTTATACACACATTAAACTACAGTGTAATTAAATTCTAACAAATTTTATTGAATGAATTATCAATATGAAGATAAATAAGTGGCCATTAGAAAATATAATAATAATAAAAATGATAATAATAAAGTATACAATAAAATATACTGTAAGTTAATTAAACTGTAGTTTAATTTGTGTATAAATTTACTCGATCACAAAGGTGGGCATAAACTGGCCGTGGACAAGACAATCAAAACGGGAATTTCCTTAAACGTGTTCGGCCTTATTGCTGGAGCTGGCCGTGGCCCTAAGGTACCATTCTTCTCTATTATTTGATAAGACCCTGTAATGTTGTCATTGCAACAATAGAAAAAAGCATTCTAAGCATGGTGTAAGACGACCGTTAGTCTGAGCCATGGGTGAGGAAAGTCCGACCCACATGCCGTATGAGGCTTGCGAAATCACTTGTCCTGATCATGTAAGGAGCGTCAGTAGCAACATCATCAGCGCCAGGTAATATGAACCACCTCACCAAAGAGAAGCAGTTCCAGTCCTCCAATTACGGAATGACTGATTGACTGACGTTCATCCCTACCAGGACGGCACGACGAGCGACAAACACCCGGTGATAAAAAGTGCTACCATTCGGATGAAAATCAACTAGGTGCTAGTCCCAGCAAACCCGTTTAACCTGTTAGGTCAACAACAGACGTGATAGGGGTTTTAAAATAACAACAAACAGCGTCCCACTTTGGGACGGGGGCGTAGCTATTAAGGATGAGATAATTAAATGCTTGACCAAATACTTGCAGGCTAACTTGTAAGTTCATAATTATGTATTGCATGGGAAGTAAATACCAATGCTCCATGCCAGAATTCGGGTTTCTCGCCTCTTGTGTAGGCTGTGTACCATCTGATGTCCTTTGTCTCTGCTATGTTACCAAACCATTGTTTGATGTGTTCACTTATTGCTCCGTTAAGAGAGAGAGAGAAAGAATAAGAATAGGACAGCAACAGCACAGTAGCAACAGCACGAAAGCACCAATAGAATAAAAGAATGAGGGAGAAGAAGAGGGTGATGGTAAGGAAGAAGAAGGGGATAAACAACATATTAACAGGAGGAAGAAGATTAAGTGGACGAAGAAGAAAAAGTCGCAGTACCACATTTAAAAGAAACCCCCGTTGCTGCAGCACAAAAACTCGCAGTCTAGGCGTGAGACGGTTCCTGTCAGATATAGCCACGCCCATTAACTACAACAAACTAGTGCAATGCCCTTAAAAACAAAACAACAACAACAAGTACACTGAGTGACACGATGACATCTAGAAAGATTTAAGGAGAGAAAGTTAATGACTGAGACCGTAAATCGATTGTTGACATTTTGTCACACGAGACCGTCGGGACCGGATGAGACTCAGCGCACCAACATGGTGCTGCTGGGTTCTATTAGGTCCGTGGGTGAACTTCACTTTGTGCAGCTGCTAACACTGAATCAGTTGAGTGTAGGTTTTTTAATGGAAGCAATTGCCAGCTCTGTGCCTTACTGTACTGGCTCAGTCGTTAACGGACTAGCTCTTTACTCCGTCATTACCCTAAGCAAATACAAGTCCAACTATGTCTGATGTATATATATATATATGTATGTATGTATGTATGTATGTATGTATGTGTGTGTGTATGTGTGTGTGTATGTGTGTGTGTGTGTGTGTGTGTGTGTGTGTGTATGTGTGTGTGTGTGTGTGTGTGTGTGTGTGTGTGCGTGCGTGCGTGTGTGTGTGTGTGTGTGTGTGTTTGTGTGTGTGTGTGCGTGCGTGCGTGCATAGCTGTGTGAGTTAGTTTTAAAAGCTTGCCAAGTTTCAACAGACAAAGACTCTCTTTCTTAATCTTTCCCTGTCTTTCTTTCTCTCTGTCCGTCTCTCTCTCTCTGTATCTCTCTGTCTCTATTTTTCTGTCTCTGTATCTCTCTCAGTGTCTGTCTTTATCTATGTGTTTCTGTCACTCTCAGCGCGTCTCTTCCTGCCCCTCTCTCTCTCTCTCTCTCTCTCTCTCTCTCTCTCTCTCTCTCTCTCATGTACACAAACACACACGGGTACTCACCCTTAATGTAAATCATGGCGCGGTAGGAGTAAGCCACCCCCCACTCATTCTCGGCCACGCACTCATACGTGGCCTCGTCCGACTCCTGGCTGTTCCTGATCTGTAGATAGCCTGCGTGGAAAGAATGAAAGACGATATAACCTACCCGGAGCTAAGCACGTGTACACTCAACACAACTAAACCAGGGCAGCACAAAGAAAACACCCGCCCCGCAGTGATGATGATGATGATGTTGTGGGAGATGGGGGAGAAAGATATGTGAAGACGTTTGTGTCACGCTCCGTGAAACCGGACCGCTGTCTGCAGGGAAATGAATGGAAATCTGACAGTCATGTTTGTTTCAGCAAATAAATATACACCAATGTTTACACAAAATTAATGTGGTTTTCTCGACCTTTAGCGGCTCTCTGGGTGAGGTAGGAATTATGAGGAGGGAGAACGTGTAGAGCTGACTTGATGACTGCTGCGAGCGCTGTGAAACTGTCATCGCCAGGATGTTGTCTTGCAAAAAAGCCACTGTCAGAATCACTGGTGATTTCAGGCGTTTGTCTCAAATCTTTGTTTGCTGTTAAGACGACGCCACATGTCGTCTGTATGAGGCATCCTTGTGATCTTTTCCCATTAAATGTGTCAGCTGTCACCACATTTTTTATAGCTTCTAATATGTCACAACACGCCCGGAAAATGACAAACTATCCACCCATTAAGATGAGACAGTCATATCCACACATAAAGATAAGACAGTCATATCCACACATAAAGATAAGACAGTCATATCCACCCATTAAGATGAGACAGGGACATAAAGATAAGACAGTCATATCCACCCATTTAGATAAGACAGTCATATCCACACATTAAGATAAGACAGTCATATCCACACATAAAGATAAGACAGTCATATCCACACATAAAGATAAGACAGTCATATCCACCCATTTAGATAAGTCAGTCATATCCACCCATTAAGATAAGACAGCCATATCCACACATAAAGATAAGACTGTCATATACACACATAAAGATAAGACAGTCATATCCACACATTAGGATAAGACAGTCATATCCACACATTTAGATAAGACAGTCATATCCACACATAAAGATAAGACAGTAATATCCAAACATTAAGATAAGACAGTCATATCCACACATTTAGATAAGACAGTCATATCCACACATAAAGATAAGGCAGTCATATCCACACATAAAGATAAGACAGTCATATCCACACATAAAGATAAGACAGTCATATCCACACATAAAGATAAGACAGTCATGTCCACACATTTAGATAAGACAGTCATATCCACACATAAAGATAAGACAGTCATATCCCCACATAAAGATAAGACAGTCATCAGCGAAAAGAGGCGTGAAAAATCGTCCTTGACCTGACCGGACATGTGCAAACTGAAGTCAATGGAACCAATAAGTACAGTAAAATAACCAGGCCACACTAGGTGAAACAGAGCAGTCGTTCCTAAAATGTATAAAGAAAGAAAAAAAAACTGCATGAAGAGAAATTACCGTAAGACACAACATAACCAATGGAAATAACGGAGACAGATCGAGTATATAATTCACAATAAAACAGACCAATACCAGCTTTAGATAGAAAATTTGAAAAAGACCATGTTTGGATTACATTGACAGACAAAAATGAAATAGCTCGACCACCTAGTGAGATTGTAGCCAGAAAAAAACTGCACATGGGCCATTTTACAGAGAACATGGAAGGAGGGCGAGCGGAAGACCAAGAAAGGGATGGATCCTGCTGAAGAATCTGAAACCTACAAAAAAGGTGAAGAAATCCATCACTCGAACCGCACGAGAAGCGGAGGAAAAATACAGAAAACCAAGGCACTGAGCTACAACATGGTATTAGTCAGACGACAAAAGAAAGAACAATGAAACAGACCGAGCTACTAAATACACACTCCTGAATCAAACAGTAACGACAGATGTTCAGCGTGAATGCTGTTTTTTTTTTTTTTTTAACGAGAATTATAATGATAAATAACGACAGCTAACCTAATACCCAAAAATATATAACTTTAACTTTAGAAAATAACACTTTGTACGTCAATGTGGTCAGTGGCAGTTATTAGTTACATTATATGAGCAATGGTCGACTCTGTGGCTAAGTCGATGCGAACGCTTCTAATCCTGGGGTGCCGGGTTGGATCCCAGCTGCGGGCCATGCGCCTTGCGTTGGTTTCAACAGTGGCATCAGGGGGCAGAGCGTCCAGGAAGCAATGGCAAACTACTGGATGGAAATTTGCCTAGAGAAACCACACAACAGCCAGCGGCTGCTGGGGTTGGTTCTGCAACGTCTTGTAAAGGATACGCAACTAACCTATATGAGCAATGAATAAAAGTGACCAAAAATATATAGAGGAATTCAAAATGTTATGAAACGATGACAGCCTTCACCTAGATTATTGGAATAGGCACAGACAGTTTACAGTGGAAATCAAAACTGCTGAAAATTATGAATAAGTGTAGCCTTCTCGTGGCTCGATCGCTGACAAGGGAAGATATATCTATAGATCAGGCGGCATTCGATTACAAATACGTGCGAAACGATCAGGGGTAGATTACGAAAGGCATTGATTGGAGGCGCATTAGATGCTCTAATGTACGGGGATAGTGACACGAGCACACGACTGATAACTACAAACTCATATCATCAAGATGTTTCATGACTAGCCTAGGGGGTTGAGTTCATGTACATCCAAGATTTTCTAATGATTTCCCAGGTACATGCTTTTTGAAGAGCTGACTCATTTCTCTGTCCTTTCACGGTGCGTCTTTGCCGGGTGTTTTTCCCCCCTCCAGAAAATACGTGAATATTTTGAGTGTTTCTCATGCTGTTTTCCCGTTGTACCCAGTTCACATCCATACAAGAGTAAAGACTCTCATCATCATGTTGCAGGTCCTTTGCAGAACGTCGCTCTCATCACGGTCTGCCTGAAAGAAACTCGGTCTCTCGCCAGCTCTCCAGCGTCATGCACTTTCACACTCAAGGAGTCACTTAATTCCTGTGCCCATCTTCGTGTTGGTCGGCCCCTGCCTCTCCTTCCTGCTATCATGCCCTCTGCTACAATTTTTCCAGTCCGTCGTGGCGCTTGATATGACCAAAATATTTCAGCGTCCGTAAAGACTCTACAGGACTTAATAATAGCATTTTTATTGACATGTTTTCTGGCCGGTTAAAAACTCATTTTGACTAAGCCAATCCTGGTCTATTGTCCATGATCCGTCGGATGCTCTGAGTTCCAAGAACCACTTCCAGAACATTGCTGTCACTGACTTGGATGCTACACTGACACTTCATGTCTTCTAGAGACGAAATTGCTGCTTTGCATCAAATCACGTCTACACCGACCTACTGTAAACCTAGTACTATTGCCTGCATCAATTTAGCAAGGTCGTTGCATCACAGTGACACATCCTAGCCAGAGAAGACAAACAAGTCTCAACACAATAGCAGCATCATTCTGTCGGTCTGCTAGTATGCAGCCAGCTCCTGACAAGCAAATAGGACATCTAAATAGTATAATTTGCAAGTATCTGAGTTTCGGATTTGTCTTGTAAAAAGACAAAGAACACCTACCAGTTTCTAAGATCAGTTCTAGGATTTATATACTGCAAAATAAAACAGAATACTATACGTTTTTAAGATACAGATTCTGGGATCTGCATCACAAAATAACATTAAAATGTATTGTTTCGCAGATCTGCATTCAGAACCTATAAAGTGAAATGATGTAGAACACATACCTGTTTCTAGAATCTGGATTCTGGGGTCTGTCTCGTCTACCGGAAAGCCGTCCTTGAGCCAGGTAATAGTGGGCTTGGGGTCGCCCTTGACGTCACACTGGAGAAGAACACTTCGGTCCTTCTCCACAGAGCGTAGCTTGGGGTGGGTCTCAATGCGTGGATATCCAGGTGGGAAATCTGTGGACACGTAGCAATAGTCAACACCTGTCCACAACGGCAGGACAACAGAAGAAAAACATCATCATCATCAAGTACCTTGTCGACTCAATCATGATGCCTCTCCTGCGATCTTTAAAAGCATGCATCAGTTCGTGTGTTGACAGCAATCCATACCACGCAAATAGGCTATCAAGAATCACCTCGCATTGTCTTGCTCTGTGTCTCTATCTTTCCAGTGGTTACATCTCCCAGTTTCCCCCTCCAATTACAAGGAACCCCCCCCCCCCCCCCCTCCCCATGAAAAAAATTACGACTGTCTCTTTCTGATATTTATTGTCTTCCAGCCCCTTTCGAAATATGGTGGTTGGGGGGGGGGGGGGGGGGGGGGGGGGGGGGGGGGGGGGTTCCATATAATTATATAATTCTTGTGTAAAACAGAAGAATATCTGTGTCAGTTCATGCGCTTCATAGCATCTGTTATTTCTAGTACACTGCATAAGACCTTCTGTGAAAGACTTCAGCACATCATTAGTAGCACTTGCCCATAACTGCAACTTCCCTGGTTGAACTCTTGTAACTTTAGCTGCCGGAGCAAAAGACAATCTAAACTAGAAGTAAAACTAGGAATAACAGGAATAACAAACACACAAATTATAAATGACAAAATTAGCGTTGTGGCTAGAAAGTCGTTCTCAGTATACAACATGTCGTTCTCAGTATACAACATGTCGTTCTCACTATACAACATGTCGTTCTCAGTAAACAACATGTCGTTCTCAGTATACAACATGTCGTTCTCAGTATACAACATGTCGTTCTCAGTAAACAACATGTCGTTCTCAGTATACAACATGTCGTTCTCAGTATACAACATGTCGTTCTCACTATACAACATGTCGTTCTCAGTATACAACATGTCGTTCTCAGTATACAACATGTCGTTCTCAGTAAACAACATGTCGTTCTCACTATACAACATGTCGTTCTCAGTAAACAACATGTCGTTCTCAGTATACAACATGTCGTTCTCAGTATACAACATGTCGTTCTCAGTATACAACATGTCGTTCTCAGTATACAACATGTCGTTCTCACTATACAACATGTCGTTCTCAGTATACAACATGTCGTTCTCAGTAAACAACATGTCGTTCTCAGTATACAACATGTCGTTCTCAGTATACAACCTGTTGTTCTCATTATACAACATGTCGTTCTCAGTAAACAACATGTCGTTCTCAGTATACAACATGTCGTTCTCACTATACAACATGTCGTTTTCAGTAAACAACATGTCGTTCTCAGTATACAACATGTCGTTCTCACTATACAACATGTCGTTTTCAGTATACAACATTTCGTTCTCACTATACAACAAGTCGTTCTCAGTATACAACATGTCGTTCTCACTATACAACATGTCGTTTTCAGAATACAAAATACACGAGGAAAGGTCCTCTGTCTCCATCCCCTCCCCCTCTTTTCCTCTTACCCCGTCCAGGCTGCTACCTGACATTCAGACACTCTTGATTGTGAATTTTAATGTTGGTGTCGTTAGTCGATTGTCTAGTAAACAATGGCAAACTACTGAACCCAACACTGCCTAACTGAACTCACAAACAGCCGGAAAAGCTGGGGCTGGTTCTGCAACGTCCTGTAAAGTATAGGCATCTAACTTGTTTTTTCTTTCTTCTTCCTTGTTACCATCTTTTATGGGTCTACTATTCGTTATATGACCCCCCCCCCCCACACACACACACACAAACACACAGACACACACTCATATACATACACAAACTGGATGGGAGGCGGTGCCATTTAGTTTGACGAACAGTAATCTTGTGAATTCGTGTTAATAATGTGACAGAAATGGCAACATAACGGGAGGTTTATAATTGCAGTGCAGGTGTTGGCAGAAACAAGGGCACATTTACAATGTTCTATCACATACAGCATTGTGCAAGAACTACAGCAATTAGACCTATCTTCGCCGGTTCACCGATTGTTAAAATCTATAGGAAATGTCAATAAACCCGAAAACAGACAAGCACTTTAACTGGCAGCAGACAGATGATTACACAACATCGATAACTAGGCTAGGATATCATATCTACACAACATCGATAAGCTGTCTTGAATAACACATTTAAAAAAAAAAAACATTAAACAAGGAAACGTAGTCTCTCTATCTCTCCCCCTCCCTCTCCATCAATATTCTTGATATACATATATATATATGTGTGTGTGTGTGTGTGTGTGTGTGTGTGTGTGTGTGTGTGTGTGTGTGTGTGTGATGCAGTGTTTGAAAGGCCCAAATGTAAGACAGGCATGCCTGCCCAATTTGTAACATTTTTGAAATCAAGTGGTTGTCTGGTTCATTCTCCTGTGGTGAAGATTTTCATAACGACTAATTCCTCGACTAACTGACAGAATTCTTCAACCCCTTCCTCAGATTATTACACATCTGTCTCTAATCCTTTTCTCATGGTTTATCGGTCTACATTTATTTGCTGTGCCCTCCAGATTCACAGGAAATTTCTTTCATTACTCAAAGATGTTCTCTAATGTGTGTCCTATCCAACACCAACGTCTTTCCCTCATCCCCTGAGATTATTTGGCTCTGTTCAGTTCTCTCACCAAAAGCTCTGGGAAAGGTGATCCGATAAGCAACACTGTGAATGACAACCCAGCATGAGAAATGGCATAACCCCCCCCCCCCCCAACAGCATATGAGGATATAATTAGGCCACCTGTTGCAAAGATGACCCCCGAAGCTCCCTGTGGCATACAATGACAGCAAGACTATCTTTCTGGCCCTACCTCCAGATTGTTAGCTAACGATTTCACTAATACATCACAGGTAATCATCAAACAGACACAGCCAATCTTAGAATCAGGCAACATCCACACACATCCCAATCATGGCACCAACCACGGTTACATCAAGTACGCTTACAATCTTAGAATCAGGCAACATCCACACACATCCCAATCATGGCACCAACCATGGTTACATTAAGTACGCTTACCATCTTAGAATCAGGCAACATCCACACAAATCCCAATCATGGCACCAACCACGGTTACATCAAGTACGCTTACAATCTTAGAATCAGGCAACATCCACACAAATCCAAATTATGTCACCAACCATGCTTACATTAAGAACGCTTACCATCTTAGAATCCGGCAAGATCCACACAAATCCCAATCATGTCACCAACCATGCTTACATTAAGAACGCTTACCATCTTAGAAATCAGGCAACATCCACACAGATCCCAATTATGGCACCAACCATGGTTACATCAAGTACGCTTATCCTTTAATTTTCCACAAATAGTAATGCTTGATTACTTTCTGAAATAGTAACACTCAGTGACACAAAGAGACCCTATTCGACTAAGAACCAAACAGTAGATATCTTTGAAACCCTGTTCAGAGAAAACATATACTTATATTAGGGCAACCGATTGTTAGGCACTAAGCTGCAGTCTAATTTGGGTGGATTGGAAAGTAGGCTCAGTAGTGCATTCTACAGGTTTGAGAAAAAAAATAATAAGAAGTTTTCTCCTTCCAGATCTGCATTCTATAGGATTAAAATCGCTAGGATGAAAACTAAACAGGTGCAAATCCCGTTCAACTGGTAGCCATAAAACACAGTTATACTGGAGCACCCCCACACAACGGTTACAAAGTAGCCTATAATTCAGTGTGGGTGTATTTAATGGAACTTGTGATGTGCGTAATCTTGAGTGAGAGTGTGCGTGTGTTTAAGTCTGTGTGTGTGTTTGTGTGTGTAAGTGTGAGGTGGGATGGAGCGGGGAGGCGGGGGTGAAGGTACCCAGGATGACTTAGAAGTTATGGACAATGCATATACAGCAACTAATGAAACATTATGAAAGTTAATATGTTATTAGTGGCTACCAATATTGTTTAACATTTCTTGTATTTAATGTTATTGGTTATTATTTTAGTTCTGACGTTCAATGCAGTTGTTATAGCAACGATGAATAACCAATCGCAACGCGAAGGACAGTTGGTAAACAAAGCATAGTATTTTTGTTAAGCAAGGGATATAACTGTAGTATTTTGTAGATAATGCTTCACATCAGCCTCAATTTGATTATTTCCCTTCTATACTACAAAATGGTTATACAATTATAACGACAAACATATTTGCACATGAATATACATTCTGGACCAATTAGGCGGGAACAACTTGCAACAATGAAGGCGCGAGCAATAACCTGGATAGAGATCTCACCACAAAATGAGACAAGCATATATCAACAAACACTAAAGCGAACAAAACTACGGCCCATAAATCATGTATTTCACCAACAATGAGACAGGCAAACAATAAACAAGGCATATAAATCGTGTAAGTCACCTACAATGAGGTAAGAAAACAATAAACAAGGCATATAAATCGTGTAAGTCACCTACAATGAGGTACGAAAACAATAAACGAGGCACAGATGTGTCCATGAATGAGATGAGAAAACAATAAATGAGGCACAGATGTGTCCAAAAGCAGGATTGGACTGGCACCTTTCCGTCTTTCCAGACAATAGTTTTATATTGCGCTATGAAGAAGCATGAGACTCACAGCCCATGGTGATGGCGAGTGCGACTAGCAAGATCCGCCCGTGTCAAGAAAACACTTCCACAATGATAGCATGGGATTTCAGGACCATTGTTGCCAACATTTGTGTTTAATCCGTTTCTTTTCGGACGCTCAGCTCTCATCTTTTCTACAATCATTTCTTCCTTTAGTCTCATTCCCTTCCTGATATGCCCTTTCCACAGGGTGCACAGACGGCATTTTGTTCCAATGAGTCCACCTCAATACCTGTATCATTCATGTCCCGCGTGCACACATCTTTACATCGTAGTAGAGGGCTTCGACATCTTCTTCCTGTCTTTAATTCACCACAAAGGATGTCCTTAGGGACTCTGCCATCCTCCATTCTCCAGGTGTGACCCAGCCACCTGAGCCTTTGAAGACTGAGCATGGAAAAGACTGTTGTAGTACCTGCTCTTTTGACGAATGAGATGAGACAACAATGAACAAGGCACTGATGTGTCCAAGAATGAGACTAGATATAAAATAACGAAGCAGCCGATTGAACACATAAAGCGACCAAACAGTAAGCAAGCTATTTAAAAAAAAACCAATAATAATAGTAAAGGCAAACAACATAACAGACAATGAACAAATCTCATCAACAGCGAGGCCAGTGCACAATGATATGACCTCGAGAACACAACAGGGGATACTCAACACGGTGTGCACTCAATCCACTACTGATCTACAATACTCCACACCCAAAACAACCGCCTGAGTAGAGGTGTGCTGATATTTCAGTGTTTACATGATAGTATGATGCGCCATCAAAATACTTCAACATTTCAGCATATGACAATCCTGGTTGTATGCTTTTGCTAAAATGCATAAAGGAAACATAAAGTTGCAACAAAATATGTCGCAACACGGAGCGCGGATGCTTACAGTCCGACCAAAACAGCAAAGGCTGCATTGACAGAGAGGCGCCGGCCAGCAAAGGTTGTATTGACAGAGAGGGGTCGGACAACTGGTTGGCAATGGTTGCATTGACAGAGAGGCGTCGGACAGCCGGGTGGCAAGGGTGGCATTGACAGAGAGGCGTCGGCCAGCTGGGTGGCAAGGGTTGCATTGACGCCGGCCAGCTGGGTGGCAAGGGTTGCATTGACAGAGAGGCGCCGGCCAGCCGGGTGGCAAGGGTTGCATTGACAGAGAGGCGCCGGCCAGCCAGGCCGCAATGGTTGCACTAATAGAGAGACGTTGGCCGACTAGAAAGAAGCAGATGGTCAATCTTCATGAAGCTTCTCTTGCGTCTATTGTTCACATTCCCCCTAGCAGGTTGTTTCGGGTGTAGATTCTTCAGTTGAAACAGCTGTGGTTTTTAACAATTTGGACACACTGACAAAACAAATGACATCAACAAGACCAACATGGTGAACGCTGTGAAGTTGCACTTGACACACAGTCGCCGTTGATGACACAGTGGTCACGTTTTTATACTACTGTCATATTTGAGACAAGAGGCTGCTGTGTCACTGTCCAAACTGTCATGTGTCACCATTGTTTAGTTTAGACACGTCATCACACTGTGCACTGTCACAAACATGGCCAATGCCAGATGTTTGAGCATACCTTCTATTATCATTTCTACACAATCGTACACCTACAGAGTGTACATGTTAGTGCCAACACAGCATTTTTAAATATTTGTGTAGTTTTCAGACGCACATATATAGTCTGTGCTATTTCAGCATACACAGCTTAGCAGTTT
>CAJHNH020000114.1:467500-492500 GCA_905116865.2 Candidula unifasciata | reverse complement strand
TGTGAAACTCTACACCAGTCACGTAACTTTATCTAGACCAAAGACCTAAGTAACTGACCATCTCAACGACACATTCACATGCAGCAGCTGGCATGTCCACTTCACAATGCGACTGAGCTCAAGGGTCTAAGATTTAAACCCTCTCTATTCAGTCGTGGGTCACCCACTCACTTAACACTACTTTCAAACACTCGCTTAAAATGCCTATGTTTGGAAAGCCAGCATAAAAAGCCGCCTGTTGAGAGAAAAAAAAGTGTGCACATGCCTGACTACTGTAGCAAATGCCTGACTACTGTAGCAAATGCCTGACTACTGTAGCAAATGCCTGACTACTGTAGCAAATGCAATATAAAAATGCACTGTTTATTCACCAGTATCCTCTAGTGTAACACAGAAGAATACGCGCTCACATAAACAATGGACGAGCAAGTAATGCTTACAGCAAGAAGTTATAGATAATCATCATACAGACATAAACTTTAAACAACACATTTAGTTGAAAACAAAGAGTCCTGTGTGGATGACCTTATATGTGGGTTCACCTAGAAATCATGATTTTTACAAATAATTACTACAACATATGTGGTGCATTATGCTGTATGTTGAGAAAATGTATCAAACATGCAATCAACAGTAGACATGCTGTTCTGATTAGATGTATAACTACAGCCAGTACTGATCGACTGTGTTAACTAGGCCACACTTACAGCAATGAATCAGATATTTTTTTAAAGGATGGGATGTTGTTTTTCAAAGTTGTTATATCTGACGAGTTGGGTGCCAAATAGTAAAATACTTAGACTTGGTTTTAGTCAGTCCATATGTGCTATGTGGAATCAGACAGGATGACATTACAATTGGCATCTCCCAGTGCGCCGACACAACACCAAGCATCGGACTAAACTCAACGCGAGTATCGGACTAAACTCAACACCAAACATCCCAGCCCTCATTGGGGCCACAACCCAGGACCTCTAGCACACGAGGCGGATACCACACCTCGAGACTACGCAGCCCCCCCCCCCCCCCAAGGATACCACACCTCGAGACTACGCAGCCCTCCCCCCCCAAGGATACCACACCTCGAGACTACGCAGCCCCCCCCCCCCCCCAGGATACCACACCTCGAGACTACGCAGCCCCCCCCCCTAACGGATACCACACCTCGAGACTACGCAGGCCCTCCCCCCCCCTAGCGGATACCACACCTCGAGACTACGCTGCCCCCCCCCCCCAGATACCACACCTCGAGACTACGCTGCTCCCCCCCCCCCCATATACCACACCTCGAGACTACGCTGCCCCCCCCCCCCCCCAGATACCACACCTCGAGACTACGCAGCCCCCCCCCCTAACGGATACCACACACTCGAGACTACGCTGCCCCCCCCCCACCCCCCAGATACCACACCTCGAGACTACGCAGCCCTCCCCCCTAACGATACCACACCTCGAGACTACTACGCTGCCCACCCCCAGATACACACCTCGAGACTACGTTGCCCCCCCCCCCCCCCCGATACCACACCTCGAGACTACGCTGCCCCCCCCCCAGATACCACACCTCGAGACTACGCTGCCCCCCCCCCCGATACCACACCTCGAGACTACGCTGCCCCCCCCCCAGATACCACACCTCGAGACTACGCAGCCCTCCCCCCCCCCAAGGATACCACACCTCGAGACTACGCTGCCCTCCCCCACCCCCCCCCCCCAGATAACACACACCCTCGAGACTACGCTGCCCCCCCCCCCCCCCAGATACCACACCCTCGAGACTACGCAGCCCCCCCCCCCAAGGATACCACACCTCGAGACTACGCTGCCCTCCCCCCCCAGATACCACACCTCGAGACTACGCTGCCCCCCCCCCCCCCAGATACCACACCTCGAGACTACGCAGCCCCCCCCCCTAACGGATACCACACCTCGAGACTACGCTGCCCCCCCCCCCAGATACCACACCTCGAGACTACGCTGCCCCCCCCCCCCTTTCCCAGATACCAACACCTCAAGACTACGCAGCCCCTCCCCCCCCCAGATACCACACCTCGAGACTACGCTGCCTCTCCCCCCCCAAGGATACCTCCACCCTCGAGACTACGCAGCCCCCCCCCCCCCCCCATATAACCACACCTCGAGACTACGCAGCCCGTCCCCCCCCCCCCCAGATACCACACCTCGAGACTACTCAGCCCCCACTCCCCCCCCCCCAGATACCACACCTCGAGACTACGCAGCCCTCCCCCCCCCCTCCAGATACCACACCTCGAGACTACGCAGCCTCCCCCCCCCCCCAGATACCACACCTCGAGACTACCGCTCCCCCCCCCCCCAGATACCACACCTCGAGACTAACCTGCCCCCCCCCCCCCCCACAGATACCACAAGCATCGAGACTACGGCGCTGCCCCCCCCCCCAGATACCACACCTCGAGACTAACGCCTGCCCCCCACCCCCCCAGATACCACACCTCGAGACTACGCAGGCGCACCGCCCCACCCCCCCAGATACCACACCTCGAGACTACGCTGCCCCCCCCCCCCCAGATACCACAACCTCGAGACTACGCAGCCCCCCCCCCCCCCCAGATACCACACCTCGAGACTACGCTGCCCCCCCCCCCATATACCACACCTCGAGACTACGCAGCCCCCCCCCCCCCAGATACCCACCTCGAGACTACGCTGCCCCCCCCCCAATAACCATACCACCTCACCCACATCGAGACTACGCAGCCCTCCCCCCCCCCCCCAAGGATACCACACCACGAGACTACGCAGCCACCCCCCCCCCCCCCAACCTCGAGGATACCACACCTCGAGACTACGCAGCCCCCCCCCCCCCCGAGATACCACACCCTCGAGACTACGCTGCCCTCTCCCCCCCCCCCCCCCCCCCCCGGGGGGTCGCCTAAGGATACCACACCTCGAGACTACGCAGCCCCCCCCCCCCCAATTTACCACACCTCGAGACTACCCCCCCCCCCCCCCAGATGATACCACACCTCGAGACTACGCGGCTGGCCCCCCCCCCCCCCAAGGGATACCACACGCAGCCCTCCCCCCCCATCGAAGGATAACACACCTCGAGACTACGCAGGCCCCCCCCCCCAAGCCGCCAGATACCACACCCGTTCGAGACTAGACGCAGCCCTCCTTACCCCCCAGATACCACACACCTCGAGACACTACGCAGCCCCCCCCCCCCCACCAAGGATACCTCACCTCGATACCCAAGCCCCCCCCCCCCCAAGTGGATACCCACCATCGAGACTACTGCAGCCCCCACCCCCCCCCTCACCCCAAGTGATACGCTGCCTTCCCCCCACCACACACCTCGAGACTACGCAAGCCCCACCCCCCCCCCCCCAGATATCACACCTCGAGACTACGCATGCCCGCCAGCCCGTCGCCCCAGCCCCCCAGATACCACACACCTCGAGANTAGCCGTATATTTTTATACGTGAAAGCTCAGGGGAATTACAAGTAGGACAATGGAAAATCCCCAAACAGCAACCGTAGGCTATAACCGGGATATCTCTCAATGCGTCTTATGACGAAAATGAAGTCACTGGGCGCACGTAAGAGAGAAAAATAGAAGGGTCACAAAGGGGTAGTACGTCAGCCAAAAGTATCTTGTCTACTTGAAGCGGCGTCTCGCGACAATCATCGGTTATTATCTTTAAACAAAGAATGCGACTGACAAAATTAGTGCTGCGACCAGGAACCCTTCATCAGCATGCGACACACAAGTATAAGAACTGAAATATACCAGTGGAGATTAACTGTCAGGTGTATATGATGCCCAAATATCTCCGATGCTGTGTGGTTTGCCTGTCCTAATTAGTCTGGTCAGTGACCCACATTCTTGATTATGTTAGCCTGATAGTCAACATGGACGCAGGGGTGGTCGTTCGTTTATAGGACAAGGTAGATCTTAACTGTTTGCAGCCCATAGAATGCAGTGTGACCTAACTTGAGTATGCGCGAATATGGTCTACATCCCCCCATTCTAAAGTTGCATTCTTCTCTCTCTCTCTCTCTCTCTCTCTCTCTCTCTCTCTCTCTCTCTGTGTGTGTGTCTCTCTCTCTCTACACATACACACATAGAGAGAGGGAGAGAGAGAGAGACACACACACAGAGAGATACCCATAGTCATAGAAGCAGACATGGTCAGCATAATCAAAAATGAAATCAGAACAGGAATAAATTTCGAACACTTCATCAGCATAAACATACAGGGTAAGGACAACTATAGGCGGGACATGAATGAAGGAGAGAATGTGACACACACACATGCGTCAGGAAAATTGACGGCAGACAGAAAGACAGACAACACATACACAAAGGAAAATTGACGGCAGACAGAAAGACAGACAATGCATACACAAAGGAAAATTGACGGCAGACAGAAAGACAGACAATACATACACAAAGGAAAATTTACGGCAGACAGAAAGACAGACAATACATACACTAAGGAAAATTGACGGCAGACAGAAAGACAGACAATACATACACAAAGGAAAATTGACGGCAGACAGAAAGACAGACAATACATACACAAAGCGGAACAGGCCAAGCAGGTTAGATAAATTATAGTCGTGAAATAAACAGGAAAGACAAAAGGCAACCACAGGAGGTACCAAAGAACGAAAATGTGACAGTGTAGAGGTTGACTAAATAAAAAAACAGAGACAGAAAGACAGAGAGAGAGAGAGAGAGAGAGAGAGAGAGAGAGAGAGAGAGAGAGAGAGACAGACAGACAAAAGAGAAGCAAGAGAGAGAATACAAGAGGAGAGAAATAGAGAGATAGGAGAGAGAGAAGAAGTGAAACAGTAGAAAAGAGAGAGAGAGAGAGAGAGAGAGCAAAGCAGAGACAGCAGACAGGGGAGAGAGAACTAAATTAACTTGTGGCACAAACAGATCTTGCAACAATCAGTCTCGGGTATATTATCCCTCCCCATTCACTGGTTCCTCCACCCCACCCCAATTAGAAGGCGAGGCTGGACATCCAACCCATCTGGAACTAGAGCAGGCAAGCAACCAGCCCCCCACCCTCCCAACGGCAGGCAGTCTCCAGCGGACAGAAACATGCAATTTCGTCTTCTAGTCATTCCGCTGGGAGAGTTGTATCGACCCGGGCGATTCTTGAAGCGTTGCCATGACAATTCAACGTAAACACCTTCAAAGCCCAACCCCCACTTGTGCCTGTGTCCCAGCAATCGTTGCTTCTGTTTCAAATCACGCTCCGTGTTAGAAGGAGAGCCAGTCGGAAACAAAAATGACGTTATCCCCAAAACAGGAATAATCAATAGTTGGGAAGTGGTGGGGGAAAAGTACAACACGCAGGCTGCGAACCTGGTTGCACTTACCATTGTGAATTCTTTCAGTTTTATTTTACAAATTCTAAGTCAGCTGGGGAAGAAGTCCTCTACAGCAGTGTTCTTCAACCTGTAGATCGCAGACAAGTCCGGATGGGCTGTCAAACAATTCAGCTCATTCATGTAACGAAGTCGGGGCGAAGGTAGTGTCTCTCCCAGTCTGTAGGATTAATACCTCGAGGACTTCCTATCAGTGAGAAAAGCCATTCTAGGAAATCGAATGGATCTTTTTGTAGCCCTTCGTCTATCAGAAATAACGTTCCAGCCACATACATTAGATATGTTGACCTCTAAGCAGCAACAATATCTGACAATTGTAATTTGGTGACATGGGATTTAACAAATAAAACAGCTGTCTTCACTTGTTGGTGGTTAGGTGGAGCCGCGAAACAAATGACCCTGTTTTGGTGGGCCACTGGTGTAACAAGCTGATGAACACTGCTCTAAAGTTCAGAGAAGCAGTAGACAAGGGGGAGGGGAGTGGTGGGGGTTGAAAGAAGAGTGCAATCAGAAGAGAATATAGAAGCAGTAAAAGGAAGGAGAAGAAGGCGTGTTATTTCGGTTTCATACTTGTCTTGGCGTAGTTTTGTACTCGTGTCTCACGTTGTTTTGTACTCGTGTCCCACGTAGTTTTGTACTCGTGTCCCACGTAGTTTTGTACTCGTGGCCCACGTAGTTTTGTACTCGTGTCCTACGTAGTTTTGTACTCGTGTCTCACGTTGTTTTGTACTCGTGTCTCACGTTGTTTTGTACTCGTGTCTCACGTTGTTTTGTACTCGTGTCTCACGTTGTTTTGTACTCGTGTCTCGCGTAGTTTTGTACTCGTGTCTCACGTAGTTTTGTACTCGTGTCTCGCGTAGTTTTGTACTCGTGTCTCACGTAGTTTTGTACTCGTGTCTCACGTAGTTTTGTACTCGTGTCTCACTGCTTTACGGCACTTTGTAACTAATTTCATTGAGAAATGCTACCCCCGTGTTGCTGGTCGTTCACACGACTGAAGGAAACTCGATCCCTGGCCAGCTCGCCTGCCTCATGAACGGTCCTGCCCAAGGTGTCTGCAATGTTCTATGCCCGCTACTGCCAAGGTTTGATTACTTCATATTCAGTAAAGCTAATACACGAATTGAAGGGGACTAAACGATTTTTTTTAAAGGTCGTGTTAAAAATTCGTGGCACCCAGAGATTAATAATAATAATGATAATAATGATAATAATAATAATAATAAATCCTAGCCAAGACAACAACGTTGTTGTCGTTAACCGATGCGAAAGCGATGTCTGTCAACGAGGTTTTACGTACCATGCTGCCAGAGATCTCAATTACCCTATTGCTAATTCTACAATCCACAGCAATGACCACAACAACTGCCCATCCCACGACAGTCTATCAATGAACACAGGCAAATCATTATCACCATGTGTTGTGCCAATAGGCGAAGGCTATCACGCTTCGCCATCTCACTCGATCAGCCATGGACAGAAATCACCTATCTATCTTCCTTTACCCCACCAGGTCATCACACAAGCGATAAACACCTGATGACACAAGGTGCTACCATGTGGACGAGGATCACCAGTGAAGAGGTCCCAGAAACCGCATTCAGCCATAAGACCATATTTATGGCCGGGCTAAATTGCGGCCCTTGGCAAGAGCCAGAGTATAAGGTTAGTTGCGTATCCTTTACAGGACGTTGCAGAACCAACCCCTGGCTGTTGTGTGGTTTTCTAGGCAAATTTACCTCCAGTATTTTACCACTGCTTCTAGACGGTCGGCTTTCTTGATACCATTGTCAAAACCAACGCACGACGCATGTCCCGCAGCTGGGATGGAACCCGGCAACCTGGCATTACGAAGCGTTCGCATCGACTTAACCACAGAGCCGACAAGAGCCAGAGTAGAGCTTCAAATAACGAAAAATTGCATCTCACAAGGAGATAATTAGGATAGTAGAAGTCATTGATCAGTTCAATGCTTTTGTCCTGCCCTATCCATCTGGCCAAGCCATACACGTATTTATCTCTTTGCCCTCCCCTTGCTCTATTTCCATCAAATCTGTCAGTTGTTACCAAGATTCTGAGTCTATTCTTTCTCACGACATGTCCAAATAAAAGAACAGAACAAAGAAAATATGCTCTATTTACTAAAATAAAATAAAAAAATAGCGCAAACATCAACAAAATTTTATTTAAAAATTGTACAGGTTATTTCCCAAAGATGAAGTGATTGTTTCCCTTGACATAAAAATGTTAGTAAACACTGAAAATAACCAATAAGAAGCAAACAATGTCACACATTTTTCTTCACTACATTGCATTGTAATATACGAGGCATGTGTGTGACAATTTTCAGTACTATAGCTTATAGGGAAATAGTATAAAATCGAGCGCAACAAACCGAACCAGACAAAGGAAAGAACCCTAATAAAAAGCTATTAATAAATTTTTTTTTTAAAGCTTACAATAAAAACATAGACTGTCTTCGTTTAATTGTTCTAATAAGTTTACGACTTTCATCTGTCTCGACAAGGACTGGTCCGTTTGTGTTTCTATCCTTCCACGACTTTTTTTTTTCATTCCTCTCACAAACTAGATCTCTGCCACCGGTACCTGTTTTTCGGCTTGCAAACCTACTGTCCAATTTTCACATGTAAATAACAACCCAGATCCCACTTCCTCTTGTTCTCACCGCAAGTGACATCTTCTTGTAAGTGATAACCGTTTTCATTTAGTTAAAGGCTACATTTCCTATGGCTATTCTTGTTATAATTTCTGTACGGCATCTGGCAGCCGATGTTATGACAATTCCAAGAGATGACGACAGCCGAGTGCACACCATCTTCCATATGTGTTGTGCACACCATCTTCTATACGTGTGTTGTGCACACCATCTTCCATATGCGTGTTGTGCACACCATCTTCCATATGTGTTGTGCACACCATCTTCCATATGTGTTGTGCACACCATCTTCCATATGTATTGTGCACACCATCTTCCATATGTGTTGTGCACACCATTGTCCATATGTGTTGTGCACACCATCTTCCATATGTGTGTTGTGCACACCATCTTCCATATGTTTTGTGCACACCATCTTCCATATGTGTTGTGCACACCATCTTCCATATGTGTGTTGTGCACACCATCTTCCATATGTGTGTTGTGCACACCATCTTCCATATGTGTGTTGTGCACACCATCTTCCATATGTGTTGTGCACACCATCCTCCATATGTGTTGTGCACACCATCTTCCATATGTGTTGTGCACGCCATCTTCCATATGTGTTGTGCACACCATCTTCCACATGTGTTGTGCACACCATCTTCCATATGTGTTGTGCACACCATCTTCCACATGTGTTGTGCACACCATCTTCCATATGTGTTGTACACACCATCATCCATATGTGTTGCGCGTGTGCCGCTGCCAAAATGTCCCCGAGACTTCATTAAAATTGAACAGCTCATGCGTCAGTGACCTTTCGCTCGCCTGCCAGGCCGACTTTTGGGCGGGAAGGGTGCAGGGTATCCCGTGATCAGCCTGGCAGAACCCTGAGCGCTGAACAAAGATCACGTTTCCAATTAAATTAAATTCTGCTGCCTGGATCATCGGTGTGTCCTGTTGTCGTTAGATGAATCGTTATATGAGCGCCTAGACGGAAGTGGTCTCTGGCTTTGTGTCTGGGTGGTTTCGAAAAGGATCGCCTGTATCTCGTGTCGCCCTGATCCAGTTCAACCAGAAATAACATGTCCTTAAATAAGGGCTGAATCTTGAATCCTTCTCTCCTCCTTTCCCAATGAAAGCCTAATTTGTGAAGGTTGTATGTCTTGTATCTTTCTCTCCATAATATCCTAACTGCATCGTATGTTGTGAAGGTTGCATGTCTTGTATGTTTCTTTCCATAATATACTAACTACATTGTATGTTGTGAAGGTTGCATGTCTTGTATGTTTCTCTCCATATTATCCTAACTACATCGTATGTTGTGAAGGTTGCATGTCTTGTATGTTTCTCTCCATATTATCCTAACTGCATCGTATGTTGTGAAGACTGTGTTTCTTGTATCTTTCCTCGCCATATTGTCTAGCTGATACCCTCACTTGTGATAGCTGTGTCGATGTCACCTCCAACTCCACGCCTCTCATAGGAATTCCATAAGCTACAAGGCCATCTACTGATCACTGACACACCAAGCAAATGTGTTCTGCAGGAACGGTTGGCACATCGGAGCAGTGAGTCAACGGGAACATAAACCGTACTTCTGTCGTTGCTCTCTACGAGCTAGCTGCAGTGACTATCCAATACAGTTGTCTGCAACCTGTTTTCAGGTCGCCTCCGTCCCCCCCCCCCAACCCCATGGAGAATATGGCAAGATCTCCACCCCCCCCCCCCCGACCCCCTCCCTCCGTCTTGAGTAAATCGCAAAACCCCTCCACACCCCCCCCCCACCTTTTTTTTCTCTTGAGTATATGGAAACCCTACCTCCATCTTTAAATATATGGCAATTAACACCCCCCCCCCCCCCCCATGCAGCTTTGAAATTATGGCAAGACCCCCACGACCCTTTAAGTATACGACAAGACCTCCGCGCTCCCATAAGTAGGCAAGACCCGCACGAAAAAGAAGAAGATGCACAATCACATATTGTAAATGGGCAAATATGATGCCGGTTTTGAAGAGAACAGCCACACAAAGCCCCACATAGACTCTCACACACTGCTGTGTTGTGTAACTAGAGCCGCGCCAAGAGAAGCCCGACCCACCTCCATCCCTTTATTCCTCGCCTGACCTCTTCACCGTGCAGGATGCCTGGTGCTTAGAACCGGGGACAAGTAGAGGGGAGATGTGGTGCCGGCGTCCGTGGTTAAGCTGGCCATATGCAGCAGCAGAGTCCCAATCGATAGCGTGCTGGATGAGTCACCGCTCAAATAACCGACTTCCATCTGACTGGCTGGCCCACTCCTCGAGCGTGGTCCCCTTCTAGCACAGACCAGCGCCAAGTAAAAAACGACCAGAAGCAAGGTGACACGATCAATTCCCCAGTCTGGAAACAGCCTTCTCACCCCTGGACTCAAACCCCGGCTACAAATGAAAACATCTTATAATATCTTTGTCTTATACATTTCATGCAAGCAATTATTGTCTGTCTATTCTCAAACTGCTGTCTGTATTAAGTGTATAGCTTAAACATTTAATCTTCTTGACTGAACTTCTTTTTAAGTTATTATGGAACTTTTGCATTACACGTTTTCTGGCCCAGAAAGAAAGAGACTCCCCTTCCTATTGATAAATCGCCGTGTCGCACGGCTCGTGCTGTGTCGTTGGGGTATCCCGCTTAGTAACCGGTCAACAACAAGAAGTATTTTAATAGCTGCCTAGCATAGTTGGTTAAACCTGACTGTCTCGGCGGCCGGGTGACGAACTCCTTGTGGTCCGGGTTCAATCCCGGTGGTAGGCAGAAAAGCCACATTTCTTGCAGATTACCGGTACCTATAATGGAATACAGGCCGAAGGGGTTGCGATATCCATAGTACCGAGCCAAATAAGGGTTTTGGTTTCAGGATACTTAAAAAAAAAAAAAATTGCTGTTGTCAGCGGGCGGCGATTTCCCGTCTTACACCTTACAGGACAGAAACGCTTTTATCGGTCCCCAAATGTGCAAAACTGGTCCCTCCTGCGTACAACGAGAGAGTGCAGCCTACGCCCCACACGACAGTGCAGACTAGGTCGCATGACAAGCTGTACGACACGGCTATTTATGAATGGGAAGGAAAGTCACTCTTTCGGGATCCGATAACGTGAGTTGAAATCACGTATGATATAATAAAGCAGGGTATTCTAATATTCTTAGTGGTCATTTCTCTTTATTTTATTCATGGTAATTTATATTTATAATTGCCTATATAATCGTTATAGAGAATCTGTGATAAATTATATTTAGAATGTCCTCTGTAAGACTTACATGGGATTTAATTAAATTTATATTTAGAATGTTTTCTGCTATCCCTTGAGGAAATCTAATCCTATTTTTAGTAAGAATGTTCTCTGTAATAACAGCATAGTTATTCCTATGTCGACTCTTAATCTACTCTTCTCTAATAACGACTGACTGACGTTCTACTCCACCAGGACATCACACAAGCGATAAACACCCGATGACACAAAGTGCCACCATGTGGATGAGGATCGCCGTGGAGAGGTCCCAGAAACCGCGTTCAGACATTTGGCCATATTTATGGCCTGCCTATATTGCGGCCCCCGGCAAAGGCCAGGGTGAAGCTTCAAATAAAAAATTGCATCCTGATAAGGACGATAGAGAATAATTAATAACGACGACACCTTAACACTTCTATTAATTTATAACTGTATTCCTTCCCAATTCAATTAATTTATGACTTTATATCTTGCAAAACTGTTGTTGTTCAATGAATTAGAGGTAAGGTATTACAGACAAATCATCCCTATCTTGAAGCCAGTCTTCTCTATACACACAAGTGTAACCGTTTGCTGGGTATGTGATACAGCCTGATGTACCCACATAATAGATACCCACAAGGAACGTCAACCCGTTATGGTCCCAAGCTAATTCTCTTGGTTACTTCCCTTGTATCTAAAACCAAAACCGCCTTGTCTGAGAATCTTTGATCTACAACTAGATGGCCACAACGACAAGGAAGAACACGTATCGACTACACCGGGTGCATTATCGATCGTTCACAACAGGAATAATGTAGAGATTTTCGTGGAGAGTAAAGGGAAATTAGAGACTGACAAAGAGGGGGTATTGTTTGTAGGCAACTTGTAACTCAGAACTGACCACTTGCCGCTTACAACTGCAGACTCTGGTCTCCATCAATATCAGAGGAGACTCAACAGCAGATCCCCCTTACCATTACCAGGATAGTAGGACTGGATGCTGACCCTGATTACTCTAACCACTACCGATACCACACAGATCCCCCTTACTTACATAGTAGGACTGGATGCTGACCCTGGTTACTCTAACCACTACCGATACCACACAGATCCCCCTTACTTACATACTAGGACTGGATGCTGACCCTGGTTACTCTAACCACTACCGATACCACACAGATCCCCCTTACTTACACAGTAGGACTGCATGCTGACCCTGGCTACTCTAACCACTACCGATACCCCACAGATCCCCCTGACCATTACCAGGATAGTAGGACTGGATACTGGCCCTGGCTACTCTAACCACTACCGATACCACACAGATCCCCCTTACTTACATAGTAGGACTGGATGCTGACCCTGGTTACTCTAACCACTACCGATACCACACAGATCCCCCTTACTTACATAGTAGGACTGGATGCTGACCCTGGTTACTTTAACCACTACCGATACCACACAGATCCCCCTTACCATTACCAGGATAGTAGGACTGTATGCTGACCCTGGTTACTTTAACCACTACCGATACCACACAGATCCCCCTTACCATTACCAGGATAGTAGGACTGGATGCTGACCCTGGTTACTCTAACCATTACCGATACCACACAGATCCCCCTTACTTACATAGTAGGACTGGATGCTGACCCTGGTTACTCTAACAACTACCGATACCCCACAGATCCCCCTTACTTACATAGTAGGACTGTATGCTGACCCTGGTTACTCTAACCACTACCGATACCCCACAGATCCCCCTTACCATTACCAGGATAGTAGGAATGCATGCTGACCCTGGCTACTCTAACCACTACCGATACCACACAGATCCCCCTTACCATTACCAGGATAGTAGGACTGGATGCTGGCCCTGGCTACTCTAACCACTACCGATACCACACAGATCCCCCTTACTTACATACTAGGACTGGATGCTGACCCTGGTTACTCTAACCACTACCGATACCCCACAGATCCCCCTTACTTACATAGTAGGACTGGATGCTGACCCTGGTTACTCTAACCACTACCGATACCACACAGATCCCCCTCACTTACATAGTAGGACTGGATGCTGACCCTGGTTACTCTAACCACTACCGATGCCCCTATTATAACTTCTCTACAGCTTTCTGCCGTATGTCTTGTCGTTCTGCCATCAAGACTGCGATTTTTTGAAACATCACAGTGGTAAGGTAAACCGTTAGGTAGCAGCCCAGAGAAGACAAACCAGTGGGACGATCCTACAGAGGCAGTATGTATTTAGGTTACACTTCTAAACATGATAATTATCAAAACATGAGACTGCAAGTGAGGCCGTCAAAGTCAGTGGCCCTAATATGAGCGTGCAGTACGGCTGAACGGGATTTGTCAGAGGGGCTCCTCGTAGACTGCCAACTGAAAAGTTACTCTGTGAGTCACTGGGTGTTCTCATTTCAACAGTGCGGGTTCGTGCTCAAGTGGTCAAAGTTCGCATGCTGCAGGATTGATGTCTTTCTACAAGAGCGCTGAGGCACATGCTGGGGAAGTCAATGTTCATGTCGTCACTGATAAAAGACTCCCCGTGTGGGTTCCAGGGTCTCACTGTGTCAGTAAAAAAAGCACACAGCCATTGACCACTAAAAAGTCGTATGAGTCGACTAATTTAGATCTTCCTTTGAAGTTAGAGTGCATCTGCCTGACAGTCAAGGAACCATCTATGAAACGGATGTGCACGCAACACTCAGGTTCTGGAACAGGACTAGAGTCGAGAAGTGGGCAAACAACCAGAACATTCCGCCGGAGTTTGCAGGCAGTGACTGTGAAGAATTCTGGTGATAAGTCTGGCAACGATGGAAGCGTTGTTGCCGACGAGGCAGGCTGTATAGAGAGCACACCCCACACACACACCGTATGATAGGTCATCGATCAATTCTCCTCAGCAGCGCATGTGATTCTCCCTATGTGTGTGCGGGTTTTCCCGCTCCCTTGGTTCGTTCTGTCGCTTCCAAGACTCACCGTTCTAAAACTAACCACTAACCACTGTATTTAGCAGCAATTTTATCTCCTTAAATTGACCGGCTCTCTAGTGTAGTTGGCTAAATCGGATTGCGCGGTGACCGTGTGACGAACTCCTTGTGGTCCGGGTTCAATCCCGGGGGTAGGCAGAAAAGCCACATTTTCTCCCAGATTTACGGTACCTATCATGGAATCAAGGCCGAAGGGTTGCGATATCCACAATAACGAGCCAAAAGGGTTAAAACAACTCATGGTTTCTGGATCTCCTTAAATTTACAAAAACTAAATAAGGCATATCTTTGTAGTTTTGTAGTACATAAATAATTAACCAGGCTGTTATCGTAGTAAATGCATATTTCATCACGCTTACTGTCGCAGAAAATGCAGAGAATACAATGTAGATCTCCATGCTTGTTTTATTGATTATAGCAAGGCATCTGATTGTGTCCAGCACCACAAACTGTGGACTGTTATGAAAAGTATGGGGTTTCCAGCGCATTTAGTGCAATGAATTGAAAATTTTTATCATGAACAACAAGCAGCAATCAGAGCAGCTGGTGAAACATCTGACTAGTTCGAGGTGCAAAAGGGGGTGAGGCAGGGGTGCATTCTCTCACCATACCTATTCAATATATACGCAGAAAATATAATGAGAAATGTCAAAAATGACCAGACTTGTGACTTATGATCCGCTCAAACATGGTGGCAACCCTATTCCGGAACTCCGATACGCAGATGACAGTCCTCCTTTCGAACAGCGTAAAAGGAATAGAAAATTTAATATTTTCCATCCATAAGCACAGTGAAAATTAAAATCTGTTCTTGAATTTAAAGAAAACAAAAATAATGTCTACAGATAAAACTGGCTGTCACCCAAAAATAACAATAAATGATGAAGAAATTGAAAATGTCACAAACTTTGAATATCTAGGCTCTATAATAAACAACAATGGAGACTGTTCGACAGAAATTAAAAAGAGGATGGCCATAGCAATGCAAAGATTGAACAGCCTTAAAAGTCTATGGTTAAGCACCAGCAAGGAGATAAAAATTAGAATTTTGAGAGCATGCATCTTCCCTGTGGCTACATACGGATGTGAGTCGTGGACTATCTCTCAGTCCTTAAGAAAGAGAATAGGGGCTTTTCAGCTGAAATGCTATAGAAAGATTCTCAGAATATCTTGGACAAAGAAAATGAGAAATATTGACATCTTAAAAGATCTGAACATCAAGGAAGATTGGCTAATAAACAGCATCCTTTCTCGAAAGCTGAAATATTTTGGTCATATCAAGCGCCACGACGGATTGGAAAAAATTATAGCAGAAGGCATGGTACCAGGAAGGAGGGACAGAGGCCGATTGAGACGAAGACGGGCCCAGGATATAAGTGACTCCTTGAGTGTGAAAGTTCATGAGGCGGGAGAACTGGCAAGAGACCGAGTTTCCTACAGGCAGACTGTGATGAGAGCGACGTTCTGCAAAGGACCTGCTACATGATGATACTGTCGCAGACAGTATCTCTGTAGTTTCGGGGGGGGGGGGGAAGGGTGGAGGTTTAAAAAAAGGGGTGGGGGGGGGGGTTAAAGCAGACAAAATGGACTTGATTACACCAAGGTTGAGTCAACATGTCTCGGTCTCGTCCGGACAATAGCTAGTTGCACGAAACATGAATGAGACAGCCAGGATCTCTAGCGATCTTGAAAAAGAAAAAAAATGCACTGATGAACCAAACAATGCAGTCCGTGAAACGAATCCCCCAGCCTTCTTAGAGCCAGGCAAAGCGTTTAACCACTTCAGAGAAAGACTGCGATATCACACGTGATTCAGATAAACGTTTGTCCGACTTCACCAGCGATTTGCGTAACGGTTTACATATATATAAATACACACAAACACATGCAATACACACACAGCAGCAGCAGCAGCAGCAGCAGCAGCAGCAAGCCTACTACCCAGGCTCAAAGACTCACAAGTCACAAGGATATGGTTAATTTAACTTTTATAAAATATATCTTTCTCTCTCTACACCCCCAACCACCCCCCCCCCCCCCTCTCTCTCTCTCTCTCTCTCTTAATGGGACATGTAAGATGGGCCCGTGTGCCGAATTTGAAACCCTTTGGAAATAACGTTCGTTCGTTTGCTCTCTCTCTCTCTCTCTCTCTCTCTCTCTCTCTCTCTCTCTCTCTCTGTATGTTGTGTGTGTGCGTGTGTGTTTGTGTGTTTACGTACGTGTGTGTCTTTTTTCTCTGTTCATGTCTAACGCACCCCAGCTGTCTGCATGTCCCAATCACTCCAATCTCCTGCACGACCAAACACAGCCGGGGCAATCCAATCACAACAAGACAGCGTGTGAGTAATCTTATGTACACGAGCTCCGTGATAAATGGGCTTGTTCTTAGCTACAGAAGGTGTCCGTTCTATACCCCTGGCCTACCCAGAAGACAACCAGAACCGGTATTTTCCCCACATATTTCACACAATAGTACAATCTAAGGGTCAAGTGTGAGTCGTTATGGAGAAATGTGTTGCCACACATTTCACACAATAGTACAATTGTGACCAAGTGCGAGCAGTTATGAAGATATGTGATGACACTACCAGAGATATCTGGTATTAACATCTGTAGACGGACGCTCAGACTGTGTCCGGGAGAAGGAGCTGATGGGGCGGGTGCTGTGGGGGTAGGAGTGTATGTTAGTGGGGCTCTGCCATAGAGACAAGCTGTTGAAAGAAGCAGAGATAATAATGGTAGTCACCGCTGTTCCGACAAATACACCTACAGCAGCTGCCATGGGAACTACTACCAACGTCATGCCTGCTAACACCACTATTATCAGCAAAACCACTACTTAGTTAGTTGCGTATCCTTAACAGGACGTTGCAGAACCAACCCCAACAGCCTCTGGCTGTGTGGTTTTTCAAGGCAAATTTGAGTCCAGTAGTTTGCTATTGCTTTCTGGACAGTCGGCTTTCTTGATACCACTGTAGAAACCAACGCAAGGTGCATGGCCCGTAGCTGGGATCGAACCCGGCATCCCATTACTAGAACTAGCTATAACTTCTACAGCTTATACTGGTACTTCTACTACCACTTGTGTCATGGCAAAAGGAGGCAGGCTGTCAGCTACCAACTGACATATGATCATTGAGATCGTATGGTATGAACAAGTAGGGGACTCTTTTTGACACCTTCATGCGTACTGGGCACATAGGGCTTGAACTATATATAGATCGCATGGTATAGGGAGGTTGCCAACGTCCGTCGGTTAAGCATGGTGAGTAAGTAGAGTAAAAGAATAAGCAGCAGCAGCAGCAGCAGCAGCAGCAGCAGCAGCAGCAGCAGCAGCAGCAGCAGCAGCAGCAGCAGCAGCAGCAGCAGCAGCAGCAGCAGCAGCAGCAGCAGCAGTAGCAGCAGCAGCAGCAGCAGCAGCAGCAGCAGCAGCAGCAGCAGTAGTAGCAGTAGCAGTAGCAGTAGCAGTAGCAGTAGCAGTAGCAGTAGCAGTAGCAGTAGTAGTAGTAGTAGTAGTAGTAGTAGTAGTAGTAGTAGTAGTAGTAGTAGTAGTAGTAGTAGTAGTAGTAGTAGTAGTAGTATCAGCAGCTTTATCAGTAATCGTAGTAGCAGCAGCAGCAGTTATCGTAGAAGCAGCAGTAGTAGTAGCACTAGCAAAGGTAATGCTTGTTTCCTGTCGGATGGATTATTCAAACCTTATTTAGGGTCAGAACTAAGCATTTATTTGTGTACATCGCGGCTGGTTTTCGTGTGCATTCAATGGTGCAGCCTAGCTGAGAGACACAAGAATGTGAAGATGGTGCTTTGACAAACAACAGACATAACAATGTACTGAAAATCATAACACTGGAGGATTCAGAAAAATTACTCAAGAGGGTGCCAGAGATATCCCTCTCCCCCCGCACATTTTTCGTCCCCAATGGGACCCAGAATCAAAATGTTGACGAAAGAGGTCATAACCTTGCAGAATGTACAAGACGCACTCATGAACATACTTTTAAAGGCGCAATAATGTATTTTTCAGTGTGCAACTGAAAGTTAATTATCAGACTCCGGTATAGAAACATGCATGGAGTAATAGTTTACGATTGTAAGTTCATCTTTGCCGGGGTCGATAGGCACACGTGAGGATGAAGAAGCTATATCCATCAGTACGACTATCATCACCTCGCTAGTCGTACTTTCCCCCAGACAGCTGGAGCAACCTGCTGCTGTTTGTACTGGAAGGAGTACACACTGCCTTTAGCTAGTGATTCTTGCGTGTGTGTGTCTCCCCAGAGACCAGGGAACAATTAAGCTACCATCGGCTCCAAGACTGGCAGACTAGGGAAGCTTGCATGTGGGATTTCTCAACATCAATCACCGAAAGCTGTCTGACTGTAACAATCAGTTCGGTCTTTCAGTTTCCGAAATCGCTAACTACATCGATCACGACATTATATATTCACACATGCATGTTCTCTTCGCATTCTTCCCATTGACCGGTTGTAAGCTTAAGCCAAAAGTTCTGGTTATTCATTCACTTCTGGACTTATAGTCTTGCAGTCCAATGTGAGTTTTCCCATGTACATCCGTTTTACAGATCTGACTTATTTGTAGGCAGCCTGTTGGTTCCTTGTCTTTAAGGCAGATGCACTCCAACTTCAAAGGAAGCCGCCAATTAGTCGACACTTACGACATGCTTGTTAGAGGGCAGTGGGTCTATTCTTGTTTTTCCCCACAACTGGAGCCAAGAATCCATACCAGCAAAGGCAGGAATAACATATGATAGCTCTGGGTGAGGTCCAGTGCCCCATTTTAGGGAAGGGAGAGGAAATAAATCCTCTGCAAGCATGTCGTACACGTGCACAAGTGGATGAACAACTGAGCGCTGTAGTTTACAGCGGTAAACAAGCAGAAAAGAAAAAAAAAGTAGGACGAAGGCGAAGAGGTGAAGAAGGATAAAGTGGAGGAGGAAGAGGAAGAAAATGAGGAGAAGAAACAGCAAGAAGAAGAAAAAGAAGAAGAAGAGATGACGATGATAATGATGATGATACATGAGTTAAAACAGAAACAGACGGTGATACAACTAGGAGTCCAGCAGGAAAGTGATGAAGAGACACGAGTAGACAACAGGCTAGCATATAACTAAGAAAGGATGTCTGACTTCGATTTATGTCCTTATACACATGAGCCTCTTCCAGAGATCGCTTTCTGCCCTGACGCTGCCAAGCCTTTCAGGAGTAAGGAAAGAAGAAGGAGAAGAAGATGCGGTACAGTAAGTAAGTAAGTAACTTTCGCCCCACCAAAACATCACACAAGCGATAAACACCCGATGACACCAAGGGCCACTATGTGGTTCAGGATTACCTCTGGAGAGGTCCCGTAAATCGCGTTCAGTCATTAGACCATATTTCCGGCCGGGTTATATTGTGGCCCTTGGCAAGAGCCAGGGTGGAGCTTTCAAACAACGAAATATTGCATCTCACAAGGGAATGCCTCAGTATAACTAAGTGAAACTTACGCGGTACATTTGTCAATATGTTTATATACGACGGACTAATTACCAAGTGCCCTAACAATCCGGGTAGGCGATCACGCTTCTCTTCATTTGGTTATTTCCAACAAAGTGTGTCGAATGGCCTGTTGATAATTCTGCATGGCATAACAGGCTGTCAACAATCTTCTCCCGCTGTCCCCCCCCCCCTCCCCCCCATCTCCTTCCTCATTAATCCTTAGGCCACAAATAAGTTAAAGAAGCAGGATTTTCAGATTACTGAACGTGAATATCTCCTCCAGGTCGGGAAGCTAAATGAGAAGTTGAATGATAGTTTGGATAAGTACTATCTTTTACGGGAGTTGAGGTACCAAAGCGTTGAAGGTTTTGAGAAAAGGATCTTAACCAGACGGTCATCAGTATTTCAGGGACATATGCGGGGTAGATATTCTGATTCATTGCTGTTAATAAGTGGCGTTATTAAAGCGAGCGCAAGTAGTACTGGTGGTGTGTTTCTGTGAGTACTTTGGTTAATTTGAAACAAAACACACCTGACAGACATGACACTTGCTAACTTACCATCCACGCCATCAACTTTCGGGTAGATCTTGAGCGAAGCATCAGCTTTGGCCTCGCCCAAACCGTTGTTGGCCACACAAGTAAAAGTACCGTCATCTCGACCAGCTTTGGCCTGCTTAATCCGGAGCACGGTGATGTGCGGCGCGTCGTTGATCTCAAACCGTTGGCGTCTGTCGTTGATTTTCTTACCACCACGTTCCCAATGAAAGGCCGGTGCTGGATTCCCTGAGGCTTTACAGATGAAACTGACGGTAAGATCTTCTGCGACTTTTCTGTTCTTGGGGGCTTGGGTTATCTTCGGCGGACCTGGGAATACAAGAGATAACAGTGTTTAGTGTTTGGACACTCGGTCTTTTGTTTATGGAGATACCTGAGAATTTAGACGCTATATATATATATATATATATATATATATATATATAGTGTTTACTGTGGCTGTTAGTCAAATGTGTTAGAATACTCATATACATACCTCTGCTCCAGAGTAAGTTTCTTAATTTTGGACTTCATATCTTAGGTAGAAAAAGCGATAGATACAGACAGCAGTGACCTTGAGAGGTTGTGACAGTTGACAGTAAAGGCAGTTGGCGTGGAGCTAACCATATCAGCCATCAAATGTTCTATATAATACATATGAGTCTTACATCATACACTCCATGCGCCAATGACGCAATGAAAAGGCCCCTTACTCTGCTTTGTATAGAGATCATAATCTGGGTCCTCTATATGTATGTCTTAGTGTCCAATAATGTATGGCTTTCTGTATCAAGCATTGGTTATACATTGATGTCCCTTATATGTCCATTCCTAACAGTTTCGTGTTTTATCATTAGCTCGCCTGTCTTCGGCTTCTCGTATATGTGTACATCGGTGGCATGTCTTTGACGTGAATGAGGTAAAAAAAAAAATAATCAGACGGTCTGCTTCTTGGCTACTGATGTCAGGTATCGTTGTCCGACATTAGATGCCTCGTCCTAATGGCTGGATCAAGATAAGGACCCTAACATCATCCACAGCTTCCGATCCTGTAAGCTATGATGTCAGTGAAGCCTCTTTCCAGATGGCGATCAATACACTCCACACTGGGGACGGTGATCTTGTTCTTGCCTGGTACGTACTCCAGGAAATGCTCTCCCTCAATCCCAAAGGTTCTCGCAGCAAATGCCCAAAGGAAAAAAATGACCACTGAAGTTGTTCACAAATGAATAACTTTCAAAGGGCAGATTATGCAGCTAAAGTAGCCAATAGAGTAACCAAACCTCTAGCCTGCTATGACATATAGTAATTTAGTATTTTAAAAAAAAAAAGGGGGGGGGGGTGTGAACACATTGCTCAATGGCTGAGATTCATGTGTGGGGGGGGGGGGGGGGGGCAGGGGGAAGGTGGGAGCTATTACGTATGAAACTTTGCATGGAACTGACCGAGTTACCGAAAGCGGATTTTACCACATATGACTGACACCCGAGGGACGAGAATCAAACAGCAGCAAATCACAGAAACCCCATTCAAGCTTATAAAACAGTTATATGATGGGACCGCTATAGCTGGAAGATAACCACAGTCCACTGAGGGTATGGGAATAGTCACAATCGCCATCGTCACAGGCTGCTAGTCCCGCGCCTCCCTGCAGCACAATATAACACTGTGCTCAGCCAAACATTGGATACAACAATACATAACGTCTGCTAAATGATGCGTCGTCACAGTGTTGCATTTGTTGATTTATTTAGTTTTTATTATTACAGCTGAAGACCCCGAGTTACCCTGTAGAAATAAAACATGTAAACAATGTCTTATATATATGGAAATAACATTCATCTTGACACGAAATGTGGTGCGCTGTAGCCAGCTCTGCACACTTCCCCTATGGTACCACATGTATTACGATCAGAATCTAATATTCTATCATCTTCAAAATGTCATCATCGCCGTTCCGTGTCACGGTGAGCTGTGCTGACGATTAGGCTCATTCTCACTTGTGTGTCATGTGTGTTGTCTTTGTTCGGAGCACATTTCCACCAGTCCAGAGTGCTGTTTTCATGGTTCTCGGTAACCACTATAACATTATAATGCTGTAAGGTACTGAAACCATAGCAATGCAATCAACATCAAGTGATACCTGTGAGAAAATCTGTATGTATTAACATATTACATGAACGGCTGTAAAAAATGTCAACGTAATGCAGGTCAACAAAGATGACCTGTGGAGGATAAGCATAATATGAGAACAGTGGACTCCTGTGAAAGAGACAATCATGAGACAAATCAACGTTGTCTGTGCTGAAACTGTGCCAGCTCAAGCCATATACTTACTCTGTACAACGGGCAAGCGGAACTCGAATGTATCGTTAACAGGCAAGGGATCGTCTGGGATCAAGCCTGAATGGTGGAGAGTGTTGTTGTTAGGGTAGCCTCAAGCGAGGCTGTGTGTACATGATTGTGCAATCCTTATATAACCTAGATGGTTTCAATACAACAACGGCTGGCTTGCAACTGTTGACACTACTGAGGGTTAGCATTTGCGGTGTGGTCGTTTACATGAAAGGGTCTCCATGTCTGGAGTTTCTGATCCCACTGAAGGGGAAGTTACGTGTTCATAAGGGAAATCAAACAGTGTAATTGTGCTTGCGTATTGTGTTAATTATGTACGAGCCATAGAATGATAAACGCGCTATTTACATGGAAGATGGCTTCATCAAATCGCCAATCAATAACTAACGAGTAAAGTGGTTAGGTCTACATGACTTGAATGCTATATCTCCTCGCATCTGAGAGTGGAAGATCAACGACAATTATAGAGAATGATACAGATTCCTTCAATACGGAAAAGTGACTGATACTAAATTGAGAATTGCTATCGATTCGACCATGTCAGCTGGGTATAGGTGAACGTTACCATAAGCTAAAGATGCATTATAAGTAAGAACAGAGCCGTTACAGTGTGTGTGATATGCTAGAAACCTCCGGTTAGAGACTTTTTATGTTTACTAGGTGAGTGAACAGTTTCTTACACGTGTATAAAGCTAGATAGAAAGAGAGCTGTGAAAACGCTGCAGTGGCAGGATCTGTCAGTGCTGCCAAAATATGTGAGAGATGGCTAATACACCTAGATTCTAACATAACAGATATGGGCTTGTAGTATACAAGTGGCGTACACATGAAGTGTCTCTCTTATACCATATGACTGTTGGGGACAACGCGTTTGTTATGCACATCCCAGACAGTACTGTCAGCACTTGCAAGCCAGACTAAACCCCTTTTGCCACAGACAGTGATATGTACCCATACTGACCTAGCTATGATCTTTATAGATACCGCCATAGGCAGTTTTGTGTCTGACTGTCTTGGTTTGACTTTAGTTAAATGTTACATACATTTAAACTTCTCCAGTGACCACCAGAGACATACAAAGTACTTTGATAATTGGATGTGCAAAGAATGGCGTTTTTAAAAAGAATGCCTATATGATGACTACACGATATAAACTAATGCAATTAAATCTTGGCCAACAACAGTGTATCCCGTGTCAGTACTCTCCCATGCGTTTACCAGATGTTTCATAAAAATGGATACGAATTTTTGCTTCTAAGCTTGGATGACGGAGATATCTTGTACCCTTAGCGCATCTACGCCGGGCCGGACTCGGTGAGCAGGCAGGTGACATAATGTAAACTCTGAAGCCAAAACAAATGTGTTCTTTCTGAGAACTGTAACGATGGAACTATAATATGTAGAAACTCATCATAACAACCTTCCGTTTGGGAGACAACTCTGGTCTCAACCCGGACTATTCTAAATAGCCTATCTGGCAATGTTAACCCATATGGTGGCTAAGAATGTGTGAGAATGTCAAGTGTGGGGTTAATATGTTTGGGGAAACACACACACAGTATAGAGAGAATAAACTTGGCATGATTGATTGTTTTCAATGATAGAAAAGAAACCAAAAGGACCCTGTTCAAGTTGGTGACGCCATGGGCATATGATGCCAGTCATAATTTAAAGACCAATCGGCTTTCAATGGTAAATACGGTTAATGTCCCACGAGAGGGAGACAAATCCCAGGCTTACAAATTATCAACTACCCGCCTTGCATTAAAAACAAAACAAATCAGAATACACTGTTGTTGGTTGCCATTTCTGGATAGAAAGCTATCACATTAACTCTTGCATGGTGATGTTTTTAATGGCCGTTCGCATTCCGATATCAGTTTTCGCGCCATGTTGATGGTAGCTTGGGATTCTCAATTGAAATGCTACGAGAAGATTATGAGAGTATCATAGGCCACCAGAAGGGCTTTTGTTGACGGTATTCACAATGTGTATATAGAGGATGGTTAAGTATGCCTGATAAACGGTTTCGTTTCTGGAAACCCGAAATACGTCGGTTATATTATATTGGTCATAATGGTTTGGAATGCACGGTTCCTAGAGGAAGAAGAAGACGACGACCAGTACCATGGTGGAGGACACGGGTATCAATAACATCCTCTTAGTGAATCTGCACGTCATAGCACTGTTGGCAAGGATCAAGGCCGGATCCAACTGATAGCTGGGGCGGGTCTAGACAGGACCCAGTGGTTTTCCATCCCGCCGTGACGACAGAGAGAGAGAGAGAGAGAGAG